>PVHY01029714.1:0-14019 GCA_004024945.1 Uropsilus gracilis | reverse complement strand
GGGTGAGGGTATGGGGGGGGATCCAATGAGCGGGTCTGGTGATGAGCTCCAGACCTAGCACAAGCTCTCTCTTCTCCTTAATCTTGCTCAGATCTCCACCTACTCGCTGGGAGCCAGGAGGTTGATCCGGACCTGGGTCTGCACAGTGGCTGTGAGCAAGCCCAGGAGTCTCCTTGGCATCTGAAGTCCCCAGCATCTTTGCCTGTGCAACCCAGGCCCTTCCGTGCCATGAGATTCTGGGTCAAGAGAGGAGTCAAGAGAGGTTGCAGGAGAAAAGAATCACCCTTTGGGGCTTCGATCAGCAGCTGCTCCCTCCAGGCCTGGGGCTTGGGGCCTGGGGCCTGGGGCCTGGGACCTGGGGCCTGGGGCCTGGGGCCTGGGGCCTGGGGCCTGGGGCCTGGGGCGGCCCAGCCTGGTTAGTCTTGCTGCAGAGCAGTGAGGAAGCTAAGTGAGTCTCTGGGCCGAAACAGTCACCCAAGCCAAGTCCAGGCTTTGTTTAGCGGCGTTCAGCACCCCTGGCCCGAAGCCAGGCTGAGCTACTCACTACAAACAAGTCATCACATTCTCCGCCGTGTGCGAGGCGGGCCTCTTCAGCGCTGTGTGTTGTCTCCACAGACATTGTCACATATATTTCTCTGTGTGACCCCAGCCAGGGTGACCATCACCCCACCCTCACCTTGTGCAGCCTGCAGTTTGCCCCCCCTTTCCACCTGAGCAGCTCTGCACGGGAGAAGGCTTCCTTGAGGCTCGTTAGACATGAAATGAGCTCATAAACCCTCCTCGCCAAGCGGGAGACAAAGCACCCCGGACTCCAGTGTAGCTTGCACGGATCCATCTTGAGAAGCAGTTCTCCCTTTCCAGGCCCTGTCTCAGCATCCACGGTCACACCCGCCATGCACAGCCTCATGCCATCTGGCAATTCCGAGGGGAAGTGCACAGCACGGGGGGTGGATGGGCCAGCGGGCTGAGATCCTGGGGGTGCAATTAACCAGGCTGCAAACCGCCAAAGGAAAATGTGCCAGTCGAGAGGAAGCTTAGCCAGGTGTCCTGGGCCACAGCCGAGGAAGAGGGGGCAGAGGACGGGGCGGGGGACTCATTTCACTGTTCTTATGACAGAGATGGGGAGAAAAGCAGCGATTCTGGGGTCCCTGTCCGAGGACCGGTTGGTCTGGTTTGTCACCAGTGTGGTGACCGCTGATCCCCTTCCCGGGACCCTCCTCTTGACTCTTGAATGCCGGCTGACATGCCACACATGTCTCAGACTCTGGGTTGGGATAGAAGGTTCCAGTCCCTAGAACAAGAGCTGGAGCTCCAGCTGCAGAAACTGGAATAGGGCTGGAAGGTAAGGCTGAAGCCAAAGGCTGTTGTGGTGGCATTCCCTGAAGGTACAGAAATAGCACCAGGTGAAACATTGCCTCAGGGCAGGAAAGAGTCAGCCTGGGTGGAGACTCGGATAAAGGCTATAAGGAACTGCAGAGGAAGGAGCACAGTCATTCTGGGAGTGTTGCCCTGGGCATCACCCATGATCCTGGAAGTTAGCCCTTCCCCCTCACACCCCAATTTGGCCACCCCAGGGGAGAGGAAACAACTGCTAGAAACTCAAACACCCCAGAGACTGGAAAGTGAAAGCCATTGGAGCTGCCATCATGGCCTTTTGGTTGGACTATCTGTTCTAGGTATACAGTGGTGGGAAGAATCCGCCTTGGTCTTTTGTTCTGGAGACTTGTTTCGGGTATTTACTGGAGGAAGATGCCATTTTAGAAGTGTGGTCTTTGGTTTGGAATATCTGTCCCAGGTCTGCGGTGGTGGGAAGACGCCATCTTGAACACTTTCTGTTTAGGACTACAATATGGACAACTACTGGGGTAAGACAGCTGGTGGCCTCGGTGATGTTGAGGACAGGAGAACCAGTGCTCTTCCATCTTAGTTAGGACTCCAGGACTGTATCCCCTCCCCTTGGGTAGCAGAAGAGTGCCAGCTACAGCAGACCCATCACATACCCTCCTGACTCTGTCTCCCTTGTTTTCCTGGCTGTTCTGGGAATATGTTCACCCCCTGCCTGCTTGCTTGCTTCACAACAGAGGGTGGGGGTGGTTTTACCCTATAGAGGGTTGTAACAGAAACTGCTTGGGTTCTCTCTTTGCCATCCTGATTCAGGGATCCTGGTGCACCAGCATCTTGGCAATAAACCTGCTGCTTTGAACTTGGGGTTCTTGTTGAGCAGCCTGCAATCACAGCAAGTGACTCCGTTTTATCCTTGACTGTTAAATAAATCTTATCATCGTTGTCCCCTGAACCTGAAGGGTCTTGTGCCTGCTGGTGGAAGAACCCAGATAGTAGTAACCAGTAAACTATCAGGCACAGTCCTGGCCAAATTGTCAGTGCCCAGTGTCACACAGTATCAAAACTACCATCAAATTAACACTTTCACACCTCTGCGGTCAAATCAGAATGTCCTCGGCGGCCACCTCAACTCAGTCTTAACACGTTAACCAACCACCCGCATGTCACAGATCACAGGTAGAGAGTTTAATCTTGACCCAACTGGAAACGATGGCATCATAGGCTCAAATTCAACAAGCTTTATTAAATTGCACCTGGAAATGGTTGGTGCCATTCAGATAAGGGCTCTGAGATGCATCTCGCAGAAGGACCATGTCACTGGCCTGGGTCTTAGAGCAGTGCCGGTCCCAGGGTATCCCTAGGGCTGTGGCACCGCTGGGACATGGAGCAGAGACATCGGTCCAGCAGCAGGGACCTGCCAAGTGGCACAACATCTTTGGACTCAAACATAAGACGGTCAAGAATGAAATAGTGGCTTTGACTACACAAACAAAGAGAATTTTTCACTAAAAAGCACATGAAGAAGAAAGCAAAAGAAATCAATGCCGTGAAGGGCTGGGCACGGTGACGCACGCCTTTAATCCCAGCCTAGGAAGGGAGGCCAGGACTAGGAATCCTCAGTGGAGGAACTAGTAAAAACAGGAAATAAAAGGTTAATGAGAAGACAGGAAAGAACACTGAAAAGAACCCGCGGTGGAGGGCGGGGCAGCTCAGATGCTGGAAGAGAAAGACAGGTTCACAAGGGCCTCATCAGCCTCATGGCAACAGGAGACCGTTGAGAAGGTCTAAATGAGTAAAGCCAAGAATATAATGTCTACAGCTCATCTGGGGGCATTTTTGTTTCTTCAAATAAAAAATAATCATTTGGTTTAATGTGGGTGTGCAGAGTGGGGTGCTAATGGTGGGCCCCCCGAAATGAACGCGGCCGAACCTCCAGAATCAACACTATGACCTCAGTTGGAAATGGGTTTTTGCAACTGTCATGAAATTCACCTGGATTAGGGGGGGTTGAGAAATGAGATCAGCCCTGTGAGAGTGCAGTTCAGGGGCTGGCCAAAGGCAAGCTGGGTTTAGTGCCCGCCTGGTTATCACGCTGGGGCTGAGTAACTGAAAAGCTCACCGTTCGAGGCACCTGGGTCGCTGAACCTCTTCCCAGTAAACTTGTCAATAATTAAAGCAGCACCTATGTTTGGCTACCCACACTTGTGTTTATAACCCTTCAAGGGTTATAACTCATCAGTTTCATGCTCACGCTCACACCTACAGACTCAAGCAATTCCCAGCCTCAGCTTCCCAGGTAGCTGGGATTACAGGCGCGCGCCACCACGCCCAGCTATTTTTTGGGAACTAGGTCTCGCTACGGGCCCCAGGCGGGACTCGAACCGTGATCCCTAGCCCCGGCCACTTCATAGGCTGAAGCTTACAGGCACAAGCCACCGTGCCCGGCCCAGCAAATATATTTTTGAGAGATTTTTGAAGCCCTGGAGCTATGTAACCAGAATGCAACTCATTTTTTTCTGCAAAACAGGAAAGCAAGAATTTTTCTGATCAACATGGCACAGCACAGGTAACAAAACCTAAGTGATTATCCTGAAGCATTTACTCTTTGGGGTTTTACCACGGGTAGCTAAGTAACAGCCACTCATGCAAATGTCCGCTTAGGGTCTACTGTGGGACCACTCATTGTTTTGGGAACCGTGATCTCTTTCATGTACCCACACAGCTGAAACTGCTTCTCCCTCCATGAGCGCTAGCACACCTGCCTGGTGGAGAAAAACAGTCCTATACCAGCCTCCTGAGAGCACAAAAGACATTCATGCAAGCATGCAGAGGTGTTGCTACACTATTTACAATAGCCAAAGTATGGAGACAGCAACTGACGTGTTGGGAACAGACTGACCAAAGTGACTCCATTTTGTTTAAAACCTCCATTTTGAAACCAGTGTCTGCCCTCGGTGGGAAGGTACCGCCATGGCTGAGTGATCCTACATCCTGTTCCTGCCTCCCCTTACTCCTGGTTGTTTCTGACAGCTGTCTTGTCCACCTGATGGATGATGGACACCAGCATTGTCCTCCTGATAAGATGATGGATGTCAGCATTATTGGAAACCCGCAGTTTTGGAAACGTGCCCTACACCTGCTTGCTTGCCTCACAATTTGCCCTGTAAAAGGTCGTAACAGAAACTGCTTGGGGTCTCTCTTGCCGATCTGGTTTGGGGACCCTGGTGCAACCAGTAATACACTTGCTGCTTTGAACTTCAATCAGAGTCCTTGTGTCTTGTCAAGCGGCCCGCAAGTCACAACAAGAAGTGATGGATGGATAAAGATGAGCTACACACACATCATATACAAATGGAATATACTACTCAGCTCTAAATAAAGATGAAATCTTGCCATTGGAGCAACGTAGATGGAGCTGGAGGGGGTTACACAAAGCAAAGTAAGTCAGAAAGACAAAGTCAAAGCTAGAAGGACAAAGACCATGACATTCACATGTGGAATATAAACAAAAGAATAGATCAGAACAAACCCTTGATTCTAACTACAGAACTGAGGTCTGGGGAGTGAGGAATGACCCAGTAGATTATGATGAACTACCAGTATTTGGTGGGGCAACACTTAGTTAAAGAAGGTCTGGGCCTGTATTCCTAAAACATACACATTGATATAAACCAACGCCACCTCCATAATAAAAATAAAAGAATATAATGATGGGGTCAGGCTTACCAGCCCCTCACCTTGAGTCCCCAACACATAGAGACACGCGGAGAAGGAAGTGGACTTTGTGACTGAAGCCGAGAGGCCCATGCGGGTGTGGACTATTAGATCCTTTGTTTTTCCCTTTATGTAAATAGACCTGTGTGTTTACCCTCCTTGCTCTTGGGTCTCTAGGCCGCTGCTGGTGTACAGGCGGGAAAAGTTACAGTGACAAATATTGAAAAAAGGGGTCGTCCCCCACCCCAGGAACAAAATGAGAAGTGAGGCATGATACCCCCGGGAACAAAATGAGAAGCGAGGCATGATAACACCAGTTCTTTACTGCAAGCCGAGGACATGCGTGAGACTTCCTGCCAGGCTTGGAGGATAAGAGAAGGGATCCGGGAATCACACGGACTGACACAGGACATCAATAGACGGCTGCTCCCAGGAGCAGAGGTTCTCACCCAGAAAAAGAGGGAAATCGGGTCAAAAAGGCAAAAGCCTCAAACCAATAAGCCACAGGTTCGCATCACCCACGCGTTGCAGTTGTCACTCAAAATGCAGTTTAACAAGGGGTTTTATTTACAGGGAATATTAACAGGGAAAACAAAAAGGCCTTAAAGTCACAAGTGGCCTTTATCTTACCCCAGTCACCATTCTCAGTCCCAAAGGTCCCAAAGACACATGTCCAAAATGGTATCTTTGCCCCCTCCAAACCTGAGACAGGCAAACTCTGCAAAGTCCAGTCTTTCTCTGGTGTCTTCTCTTTGCTTCCTCTCTCTCCAGTGTTCCAAGCTGCTCTGCTTCTCCAAGTTGCTTCAAACTTCTTCAAATACTGATGCACAAACGAGCTTTCCAAATCCCTGATCATCTCCAGGTACCAGCTCACTAAGCCGCCTTGCTATGGTGCCACACTCTCCACAAGGGCTACTCTTCTACAGGTCACCATGGCTCCTTGCCACCTCTAGCTTACTCCGTAAGGTAAGCCTGCTCTCTCAGTCTGCCATTCTCATCTCCTCCTCTCCCCAAAAGTCTCTGTCTCTTTTGTCTCTGCTCCTGTCTTTTTATCTTTTTTTTTTTTCCTAAAAGTCAAAGTCTCCAATATCCCTCTGGGTGATACAGTCTCTCCTCCAGGGTTCACACCTGGAATTTGCAACAAAGTAAAAGTACCCTTCCTGTTTAAGCAAGAAAAACCTCTGTGTTTTTCAGGCATAGCTAATGCAATGCCTAAATTTTATGAACATATACACATATTGGGGTCACGGCTTCTAGAGGCTGTGATTCCAGGAAAAGGGGACCCCTTAGCCAAGCATCATCCAACAACTGGCAGCAAGTAAGGAGTTGGCGTAACCAGAGCAGGGAGAAGGGATGGGGAAAAGGGAGAGCGATAAAGGGAGGGTCATAAAGGGACTAAGAACTATACAAATATGACAAATGATGTAGGAAAAAAAATTTTAATTTAAAAATTAAAAGCAAGTGAACAGAAAGTCAAAGCTGAGGTGCCACTCAGCAGACATTCCAGGAGAAGACACCCCTTCCTGAGAGGACAGGTGTTTCAGTCTCCCTCAACTTCTTAATTTACCTTCACTGTCAACCAGCCTTCAGCGCACCAGCTAAGACAGGAGTCTAACTGGAATCAAAGGTTCCCCTCTCACCTGACGATACCACCTGACCCATGCAAGCTTCATTCGAGGGTCACATTGAAGCTGTGACCCTCAGTATGGGCAGTGTTACCTGTTCATAAAATTTAGGCATTGCTGCCATTAGTTGTGTCTGAAAAACAGAGGTTGAGTTGGGTGTGGCGGTGAGCACCTGTTGTCCAAGCGCTGGGAGGCAAGAGGCTTGGAATGGCTTGAGTTCGCAGGTTCAAGACTAACCCCGGGCAACATAGCAAGAACTGGTCTCAAAAAAGCAGCCAGGTAAAAGGCACCTGTAATCCCAGCTACCTGGGAGGCTGAGGCACCTGTAATCCCAGCTACCTGGGAGGCTGAGGCTGGGGATCGCGTGAGCCCACAGTACCCCTGGCAACATAGCGAGACCTAGTCTCAAAAAAAAAAACAGAGAGGTTGAGAATGACCTAGGCAGAGGGTGCTTCCTTCTTTGCTTTGTTGCAAATCTTGAGCTGCCCTGGTGAATATGTGAAACTAGCACCTGGATCTATTGGGTGGGGAAGAAAAAAATGAATGACCAGGAGGGTGTGTGAGGGGAAACTCGAGACTCTGGTTTTCAGGAGGGGAGCGAAAAGAGAGAAAGAAGGGAGCAGAGATGGGAGAACGCACAGACTTTTGGGAAGGAGAGAGGAGGTGATTTCTGAGATCTCTGAGGTTTTGGCTCCTGGAGGAAAAAGGACCCAGAAGCTGAGTCTTGGAGCTCTCCTGGCGTTCAGGCCCCGAAGGGTCAGGAACTGTGTGGAGGTGGAGGAGAGATGAGCCTGACGAAGTGCTGAGCCATGTGCAACCCGGAGAGACCCTAGCTGGGCCTCGTGTTGGGGGATCACCTGATACTGGTTGGAGTGATGGAGAGCAATAGATAAGAAGGACGTAACTTGGCAATTTTGGACTGAGGTACATGAGGACTGAGGCAAACTCCACGCAACTCCCCAAGGAGCAGAAGTAGGGTTCCTTTCTATTTGGGATATTTGTGAGGATGTGAACTATTAGCCTCTTTTTGTTTGCTCTTCCCTTACCTGTAAATAAACTATTGCTAAGGCTTGGTCTTGGGGCAAGCAGGAGACCCCTCCCTCCAAGACAAAAATTAACAAGGGGGTCCGTCCCCTACCCCAGTTACAAGATGATGTCTGAGGCAGTTTCTATTTGCCTGAAGGTGTAGAAGCATTCAACTGGGGTGACTCGCGTCTGCCAGTCTCCAGCACCAGGGCTCTCACACACTGACAGAAGCAGCCTCCTCACACAGCTCTCCCAGACCCAAAGGACCTTTCCCTCGTAGCCTCCAACTTGGTTTCTGTTTGTGTTTTTCAGTTACAATTATTTTGCATCATTTTAATATTCAGTGGTAAAAATATAACAGTAGCTAATGTTCCTTCTTTTAAATATTAAACTACTTTTTATTGAGGTGATGCTGGCTTACAACACTACAGAGGTGTCTGTTCACACCTCTTTAGATGGATCTTAGCACACTCCACCCACCACCAAAACACCCATCATCCTCCACCACAGCCCCTCTGCTCCAGCCCCCACCCCACCCCCAGGAGGCCTCAGCTCTCTCACAGATTTCTAGGGTTTGTTTTTTGTTTTGTTTTGTTTTTCAGCAACTATATATAAGGGTTTATTGTGAACTGGGATGTTTTTTTTATTTGAAAAATTCATTTTATTGATTTGTCACATTTGTGCATTAATTGATCCCTCCTCCTCCTTCCTTATCCCCCTCTGTATCCCCTCTCCAGTCCCTCCATCTCCCATTTTTCTGCGATTTGTTGGTTGGTTAAGTTGATGTTCAGTTGTTGGTTGTTTGGCCCATTGTTCTCTTCTGATATCTGGTAAATGTGTGGTTTTTTGTTTGTTTGTTTTTGCATATATATGCATATTTATATTTATATTACATTAGTCCATTATTGTGTACCCTGGGGCTTTCCCACTTCACTAACATTTGTTAACTATCCTGATCTTTTGTGCTCTTCACCTCCCCCACCTTCTCCACCCTCCTCCTCTCTCGCTCCATGGTTCAGTCCCATTGGTTGTTTTCATTTTTTATTTGTTTCTTTGTTTTTCCCTATATCCATCATCTAAGTAAATTTCTAGGGTTTGTTTTGGTTTGTCTGTTTCTTAGCTTTGTGTCTTTGTACCTCACACATATGTGACATCATCTATCTGATCACCTCCTGCCTCATCTCACCCAGCACCACCCCCTCCAGCCCTACCCAGCCCCACCCTGTTTGGACAGCTGCCTCCCGGACTCACACAAGTTCAAAGGGAAGACTTGGTTCTTCCTGCAGCCAGGACCCAGACCCCAGGATTAAAACTTGGACTGTGTCTGAGAAACATTAGCTGTGTCTGAGAAACACAGAGGTTAAAGAGGCCTAAACAGAAGAAGGGCGGAAAATGAGGCACCAAGAAGGTGTGTAGCGGGAAATGGGAGCTCTGGTTTGGAGGAGGGGGAGAGAGGATTAAAAGAAAACAGCAGAGACTGGCACAGGAACTCTTGGGAAGGAGAGCGGAGGCAAGTTTGGAGAGCTCGGAGGTTGTGGCTTCTGGAGGAAAAGGACCCAGAAGTGGAGGCTTCTGGGTTTCTCCCAACATTCAGGCCCTGAAGGGCTGGGAGCGTGTGTAGGTGGATGAGAGGCAACCCTGATGGAGAGCTGAGCCTGTTCCAAGGGAAGTTCACCTGCATAGACCCGAGCTGACCCTCGTGTTGGGGGCTTCACCTGATGCTGACCGGAGTCACGGAGATCAAAGGACAAGGAGGTGACTTGGTGACTTCGGACTGAGGTGCGCTAGGACTGAGGTAAACCCCACACAGCTCCCCGAGGAGCAGAAGTGGGGTCCCTTTCTCTTTGGGATGCCTGTGGGGGTATAGTGGGGACTATTAGCCTCTTTTAGTTTGTTTTTCCCTTTTCTGTAAATAAACCTCTGTGTTTACCCCTGTTTCTAAGGTTTGGTCTCGGGGCAGCTGCTTATGCACAGGCAGGAGAGCCTTCGGGGACAGAAATTAGAAGGGGTCGTCCCCCACCCTGGCAACAGTTCAACAAGGATTCATTCGTTCAGTGAGACTCAGCAAAGTGTCTGTTTCTCTTTTCCAACTGTCCACCAGAAGACCTTAGGCCAACAGATGTATTCTATGCCTTGATCTGAATGACAATTCTAAGAACCAGTGCCCAGATACCCAAAGTATCTTTCTGTCTAGTTTTGGGGTTTGGATTTGTTTGTTTTTTTAACATTCTTGTTTGCTTTTTTGCAATATAGCATTTCTCCCCTCGGGGGTCACCTTTGCTTTCCCTCCACCAAGTGCCTACAGCCCCCACCACCACCTTCCCAAGCTCTCCAGCTCTTTCCTCTGCTCCCTGTGCGGGGTCTCAGGGCTGCAAATCTCGCCTGGAGTCCAGATTCCTCTAGATGGAGGGACCCTTTGGGCACATTCTGACCAACTCCCACGGCCATCAGGATGGGGGGGATGGGAGGGTGGCTGTCCAACACATCCTCAAAAAAGAAATGCTTGTGGCAGGTGTTAAAAGTAGATCTGAAAGACAGAGAGCAGTTAAAACATAGGCTCATTTTGCCCTGAAAGAAATGTGACATTTTCGTTTCTCTTGTCACTGTCCTGCATCTGAATTTTGTCCTGGAGGAGGCAGTGACCTACATTGATGAGCCGATCTCATTACTGGAGGTTTTGCAGCAGCCCGGAGCCCGCATCACAGAGGGGCGTGGCCAGGGGTGTGTTGCTTTGTCCTGAGACAAAAGCTCAGAGCCAGACTTCTGGAAACAAGACCCAGGGGCCAGCAGCTGAGTTATCCCTCCTTTTCCCCAGTAAGTTCCTTCTTCTCGACACCCACTACAGACATACCCACACGTGGCTAAATGTCTCAAACACCTTCTGACAGCCTTGCTCCCCACTTACCCCTGCACAGAGCGCAGCTCCCCACCCCTCCGTCTGCAAATCCCCACCTCCTCACCTCCCAAGCGTCGCCCTCCTGCAGGACAGACACGTTGCCCTGACTTCACCCCAGCGTGATATAAATACCTCTTGTTGGCAGGCTGGTCACAGGACCTGAGCTGTAGGCTGTGGACATTGCGACCTTGAGCAAGTCAAGTTTTCCAGCTCTCAGACCTGGTCTCAACGAGTGGCTGATAAAATGACCACCCTCACCCCGAAGGGGTTCATGATCAATCTGATGATGTTTATAAGCGACCACAGAGCTCCAGGTGAGAACAGCTGCCTCTGATGCCTCCTGGGTGGAGTGTCACTACCGTTTATCAGGACAACATAGGTGACGCCATCTAGTGTGTATTACCTATGTGACATATCATATTACATATGTGACCTAGCACCTGCACAGGTGCGAACATGTCCGCTGAGCATGTACTGATGGGATGAGTACCCCAAGTCTGCACCTCCCTGTATGCGGGCCACCTGTGCTTGGGTCTCAGGTAAAGACACAAACAGTATCCAAGGACTTGGGCTACTCGATGTACCTTTCAGTCCAGCTGACATTTTTTAAATGACCTATTTGAGTGGACTATAACTATATGGCTTAAGTGGCTGAGAATCTGACCTCTCTCAGCTGAGCTTTTTTCCTGTCCCCCACGTCCAGGGGAGAGTTAGTTCCATTATAGATGTGGGTGGGCAGAAAGGGAAATTGGATGAAGCCACATTAGGTGCTTCTAACCTGCGATGCATCTGCTACGGTCATGCTTAGCGGAAGTCAGGCTGGTGGGTACCTGCACATCTCTGCAGTGGTGTTCTGGGATGATGAGCAAGAGTCAGAGATGGTGGTTGGGTCTGTCTTCTAACAGGCAGGGGATGGGGAAAGGCAGAGGATGTGACAAATCTATGGGCCTTGATGTGGGGAAACTCTACACCTATGTTCAGCGATTTCCAGGCACTTGACCCCAAGGAAAAGGGACACCTTAAAATTACTGTGTGGACCCCGTTGAAGACTGAAGTTGGAGGAAAGGAAAATCAATACAGTAAGTAACTCATTAGAATTAAGAGAAAATAAATCACAAGTGAGTTGCTGGCAACTCTAATTATTTTGTCATCACCCTTTACCAACCTACCTCCACTCACCATCCCATTCTGGAACTTGGTTCCATCAGGGAAAGGATTTTTATCTGAGGCATCCTGACGAATCCTAATGTACAGAACATTGCCTTGCAGGGGAAAAGCTTCTTCAAAGAATAGACTTGAGAGTTTCAACTTTTATTCATGCTAAGGGCATCATGGTGGTTCTCAAGGTGGTATGAGGACATCTCTTTATCCCTATACATAAAACCAGAGTTAGCCAGGTGTTTCAGAACTGGGCACAAAATGGAAACTTGCCTCCCTGAATCTTCTGTGTGCTGGCCTAGAAGCAAGCTGGTCACTTTGCTGAGGAATCACACACACAGACACTCACCATGGGTCTCAAGAGCCATTGCAAATAGAACTATGAAGCTCCAACCGCAAGAGCTGGCTGAAGCACAAAGTGTGCGCTGGTTTAACTGGGTGTCCAGAACTGTGCTCTTTACGACCACCCGACGAAGACCTGGAACACAGTCCTCTACCAGACACGGCTCCCATACCAAGAGTCAAATATGGACGAAAAATAGCTTTTCCTACCCAGGGCAGCAAATCATAATATTTTTGATGTTTTGACTTGATTGAATTTAGCATCACGAAGTTATAACAAAGACTGCTGATAATCTATAGAGCAGTAAACTCAGTCAGATTTGTGTCAATTTTGCAAGAGTTATCTTCTCCCCCAAACTGCTTGGCTCACAAGGAAAATCAATAGTATCACTGGTTAGAGAAGAACACAATGTCACTGGAAGAACTAGGGCAGAACTTTTTAAGTCAGCGCAGCTAAGACATCCAAGGTCACATGACTTAGTGAAGATGCAGGCTCTACAAGTAGCCCCATATCCAAAAGTAAAACTGTTCTCTGTTAGTAGGTCATTTTGGTCGGGGGTCTGGGAAAGCTCAAGAATTCCTCTGTATAAATTAGTAGTAATATGCTCCCAGATTGTGTCTTACCAAGTGAGAACATTCCACTTTCAGATAGCGAGGGAAACGTGTACATAGCTCACCACAATCAGAGCTGCACTAAGGGGGATATTACTTGACAAAGGGAAACCCACTGAGAATAATATGTAACTCTTAACAGAGTAGTCAACATCTGCCAGGCACTGTCCCACAGATTTTTAGCTGTAAGAAGTTTCATAATGTTGCTCCTGTTTTATAGATGAAGAAACGAAAGCCTAAGAGACGAAAATCGCTTGCTCCATCAAGTCAACGGAAGAGCCACGACATGGACCCAGGGATCTGGGGCTGAAGGTCAAGCTCTCAAAGACTTAGACGGAGCCTGAGGAGTGAGGCTAGCACCCACGTTGTCTGCCCTCCCACCTCAGGGCCTCCAAGCCAAGCTATTCCTCCCTATAACCAATCCCTGCCTCTTGAAAAGTGAAGGACAAAACAGATCTCTGGTCTCAGCTAAGCAGGACAGACCCAGAAACCCCATCAGATCAGCAGTGCTACCCCAAAGCCTTCAAGCAACAGCGTTCCCCCCAAACTTGCTGATAAGCAGGAAGAGAAAGAGAATTGAGCCCCGAGATCAGGTAGACCTGGCAGGGAAAACAGCAGAGACCCCTGGGATGGTCTTGCGCTGAAGTGAGCTAAGAAAACATCTCCACAGCAGACGCTCCTCCCTGTGGCCGTGAGCACATCTGTTCAAAGGTTGGAGCAGAAAATTGCTAAATCCCTTCCAATTCTCAGACTCTGTACTCGTCTGAGAAAAACTACACAGGTGGTCCCACTTCCATGCTCCAAGGAGATGCTCAGCCAATGAACTGAACCAAAAGCAGCCTCCTATTGGACGATTTCCCCACTGGTGAAAGGAAAATGCAAGAGGGAAAATCCAAGCCGTTTCATTCTTGGCTTTCTTGGACCCACTCCTCCCCCCCAAAATAAAAAGAGGGCATGCAGGAGGAAGTGTATGCATGCAGTTTGGGGTCTTGTGAACAAGGGCTTCCTCTTCTTTCTCTGGCTGTAAAACCACCAGAGAAGAGTTCTCACACGACCTGCCTCAGCCCCTCCCGCCAGACCAAGCCGCCACCATCTACCTGCACAAAAGAGCCACTTCTCTAA
Organism: Uropsilus gracilis; assembly: GCA_004024945.1. NCBI lineage: Eukaryota > Metazoa > Chordata > Mammalia > Eulipotyphla > Talpidae > Uropsilus > Uropsilus gracilis. Next base: position 180 of record PVHY01029714.1, on the reverse strand, counting down.
AGACAGCGGTTTGCAAGTTGCACTCTTGGGGGTGTGACTTGGTGCCTTCAGACCCCTCACAGACAGCCGAACCACGCTCCGCTTCCTCAAAGGAAGGCCGCCGTTTTCATCCCGTATGTACGGAATTTTTAAAAGGTGCACTAGTCAGAAAACCTTGGCAAGCAGAGCTGTCTGTAGCTC
>PVHY01029713.1:0-14054 GCA_004024945.1 Uropsilus gracilis | reverse complement strand
AAAATAGAAAAGATGAAATGGAAGAATGATTTAGTATTCTTGAAGACACAGAAAATAAAAAGAGGAACAAAGGAAAAAGAATGAAGAAACACTTCAAGAATTATGTGATGCCATGAAGAAAGGAAATATAAGAGCTATAGGAATCCTGAAGGAGAGGGAGAGTATTCGAGAAAATAATTGGAAAATACTTCCCAAATATGAAGAAGGAAATGAAAATAGACATATGGGAAACTAGAAGAATACTAAGTTACCATAATGGAAAGAAAACTACAGCAAGACATATAATAGCAAAGCTTTCAAGAGTCAAGACAAAGAAAAAATAATGAAGCTGACTAGGGGAAAGAAACAGATAACCTATAGTGGAAAAACAATTAGCTTGATATCAGACTTCTCTAAAGGAACACCAAGCAAGAAGAGAATGGAGCAGCATACTCAAAACACTCCAAGACAAAAAAATGCCAGTCAAAAATACTTCATCCTGCAAAGCTCTCCTTTCATGAGGGAAAAATAAGTACCTTCTCAAACAAATAAAATCTTTAGAAATTTGCTACTACTAAGCCCCCACTCCAAGAAATATTACAAGAAGTCTTAAAAATCTATTTTTAAGGAAGATTCTTTATTTCATGTAGCTACTAATTAGCCAAATAATTTTGTGTATTACATATTCCATTACTTCATTTTAAATGAAGTATATATCATATATTGCTTTTTTATATATTTTTGGTAATATTTTATTTTATTCTCTTGTTATTTTTAAAAATTCATTTTTATTATTTATTATTCATTTTTTATTATTTCATATCATATCTACCCTGGGTTCTCCCATCACCTTATCACCCACGAACCATTGTCTTAGTCTTTTGTGCCCCTTCCACTCCTGGTTCCCTCCTCCCTCATGCTCTATGCTTCAATTTTGCTGAGAAGTAGTTTTAAATTTTTCATGTTTGTTTGTTTTCCCTTTATCCCTCATATAAGTGAGACCATCCAGTATTTCTCTTTTTCTTGCTGGTTTATTTCTGCCAGCATGATTCCCTCTAACTCTATTCATGTTGCCGTGAATGACATGTTTATCTTTTTTGATTGATCAATAATATTCCACCATGTACATATACCACAGCTTTTTGTATATTCATCTATTTTGGGACATTTGGGTTGTTTCTATATCCTGGCTATTGTAAATAGTGCTGCAATAAACATCTGGGTACGAGTGTCTTTTTTTTTTTTCTTTCTTATTGTTTGCTTACCTGGCTCGTGTTTGTAGGCATGGTGTCCCCCCTTCTCCTTCCTCCCCTTCCCCCTCTGGTCACTCCAGTTCCTTCCTCATTGTCATTTGTTGGTTGATGATTGGCCTATTGGTCTCTTTGTGTTCTTTCGGAAGTACTGTCCTCCTGGTTGAAGTCCTGCACTCCTGGGGGACCGCAACCCAAGCTGCTCAGTTCTCCATGAATATCCGTAGGGCAAGTGGCCTTTCTGAGCATGTCAGCAAACTCCTTTTGGTCTGGTGTGTGGAGTGGCTCCTTACATTTCTCACTGACATTTCTTTATGGAGTTGTTTCCCCATTTAGATGTGGAGTCTCCTTGCTCATGTTGACTGTGTCTATGGATGGGGAGCCTAGCCCCAGTGTCAGAAATGTTGTCGGTGTTTCCTGGTGACATGTCTTCACTCTTGTCTACAACTGATTCTTCACAAAATAAATTACATTGAAAAATATCTAGGAAAGCGCACAAAGAAAAAAAGTGAAAAAATCCAAAGAGGTAGTATTATAATTGAAAGATTAGAAATTACAGAGTAAAAATCCAGAGGATAACCATAGATAACTATGAAAATTTACATGCAAACCAAGTTCAACATTCTATATAAAATGAATAAATTCTTAGAGATATATAATCACCCCAAGGCAAATAAAGAAGAAATTAGAGGACTTGAACAAACCAGTTACAGGAATTGAAACTGAAACAGTCATCAAAACCCTTCCCCCAAACAAAATCAGATGATTTCCAAACAAGTTCTACAAAATGTTCACAGATGAAATAATGCCTATCTTACATAATCTCTTTCAAAATATTGAGAAATACGGAAAACTATCATTTTTATATGTGGCCAACATAGTACTAATAGCAATACCAAAGACAACCATGGTGACTCAACACCTGAAAATCAATTAGCATAATTTACCACATCAACAAAAAGAAAAATAGAAACCATGTGATCATATCACTTTATAAAGCCTAAACATTCATTTACAACAAAAACCCTCAAAAAACTCAAGATAAAATGGACATATTTTTCCCTTTTCCCCCTTTTTATTGAGATTATATTAACTTATAGTACTTTATAGGTTTTTTTAATTGTTATTTTTATTCATTAAATCACAACCTCTGTAAATGGTTTTTGGGATACCTCCCCCTCCCACTTCCCTCCATTCTCTCAAACCTTGTTCTTTGTTGTTTACTAGTCTGTGTTACGTCCATTAGTCTTTTTCTTTCCTGTAGCAGTGTTCTTTCATTGGGTGAGGGACCGTGTTCTTGGAGTCAGGTGAACCTTGCTGGTAGGTTTGCAGTCTTAAGATTGTGTTGGGTGGCCAGTCTATATTTATTTGTGGTCTGTCCATGTTTTCTCATTGGAGGCTATCTTCTCCAATCCCATCTCTGTTGTTTTGCAGTTTTATCTTAAGTTTCTGGAGTCACATTTTGGCAGGGGGGGTGTGTGTGTGTGTCTCACCCCTTGCCAGTGAAAAAGGACATATCTTAAAACAAAATAAAAGCCATATATGACAAACCCAAAAGCTTAGATCATTCTTAATAGTAAAATACTGAAAGTTGTCTTATTAAGATCTGGAACAGGACAAAAATATCAACTCTTTGCAGGGCTTTTCAATATCATACTTGAAGTCCTAGCTAGGGCAATTAGGCAACAGAAAACATAAAAAGAATCCAAAAAAGGGGGAAAAATAAAGCTGTCATTATAAACATAATGTGCAGATGATATAACACATAGAGAGAATTATAAAAATCCACAGGAAAAACTAATTAAAACAATAAATCAGTTTAGGAAAATAGAGGATTACAAAACCTATATACAAAAATTCTGTATGCAAACAATCAATCTGAAGAGCAAGAAATTAACCAAATATAATTTTATAAGTATATACCATAAAAGTCTAGAAATATAACACCAAAATTTTAATACCCAGCAATAAACCTAACAAAGAAGGTAAAGGTTTCTTATGCAAAGAAAACTACAAAACACTGTTAAAAGAAAAAGACACGAATAAATGGAAAAATATTACCTGCTCAAGGATGAGAGAAATTAGCTTTGCAAAAATGGCCATCCTACCAAAAGCAATGTACAGATTCAATGCAACTTTTATAAAAATTTCAACACCATTCTTCAAAGATAGAGGACAAATACAGTTGAAATTCATATGGAACCACAAAAACCCCAAATAGAAAAAGTTCTCTTGACCAAAAAGGTGGAAAACAGAGGCTTTACACATCCAGGCTTCAAACAATACTACAAAGCATAGTAATAAAAACAGCATGGTATTAGAATAAAACAGACATAGACAAGTGGAAACAGAAAATCCAGAAATAGCAGCACATAGGTCAACTAATCTATGACAAAAGAGCAAAGACTATATGCTAGAACAAGGAAAGTTTCTTCAATAAGTGGTGTTGGGTAAACTAGACTACAACATGAAAAAAAAAAAAGAAACTAGATTACCATCTCACAGAATGTACAAAAATTAGAAAATAGATGAAAGACTTGGATTTAAGGCCAGACACCATCAAACATATAGAAGAAAGCCGGGCACGGTGGCTCATGCTTGTAAGCTTCAGCTTATAAGCGGCTGGGGATAGGGATCGCGGTTTGAGTTCCGCTCGGTGCAACACAGCGAGACCTAGTCCCAAAATATAGCTGGGCGGACGCACCTGTATTCCCAGATACCTGGGAAGCTGAGGCTGAGGATTGCTTGAGTCTGTAGTACCCCAGGCAACGTGAGTCTACAGTTCCATGGGCAAAAATAGTGAGACTTAGTCTCAAAAACAAACAAACAAACAAACAAACAAACAAACAAACACAACAACAACAAACAAAACAAAACAAAACCACAATGAGATACTACTTCACTCCAGTGAAAATGGCTCATTAAAAAAAAAAAAAGAAAGAAAGAAACAACAAATACTGTAGAGAAGATGAGGAGATAAAGGAACCCTCTTACACTGCTAGTTGGAGTATATGATCCAGCCACTATGGAAAGTTGTGTGGAGGTTCCTCAGAACACTAAAACTGGATCTATAATATAATCCAGTGATTCTACTCCTAGGAATCTTCCCAAAGGATACAAAAACACTAATTTGAAAGGAAACTTGCACTTCTATGTTTACTGAAGCACTATTTGCAATAACCAAAATATGGACACAACCCAAATGCCCCAAAATAGATGCATGGATTAAAAAATTGTGGTATATTTACATAATTGATAAACTAGGTGATTAAAAAGATAAACTCATGCTGTTTGTGGCAACATAGGAGTTTGAAGGAATGATGCTAGCCAAATTTAGTGAGAAGGAAATTGATAAATGTAGGATGTTCTTACTTATATGTGGAATATTAGTAAACCAAACAAAAGTTCAGGAAGAAGTCAAAACTAGCAAGGTGACCATAGAATTGAAACATACAATAAAAGAGGGTGATGGAGGGGTGGCAAAACAGAAAAGGGATGAACACAAGGCATACGGTGACAGTTCATGGTGATATGGTGGTGGGAGAACTACGGGGAATACAATGATGTAAATAAAAAAATAATTAATTTGAAATGAAAGAAGCATTTTAAAAGCCAGAATAGAAGGAAGAGGATATTTCCAAGTCTTTGACTAAGACTTGACAGCCCTTATAATAGCCTTTTAAATAGTCATGTTATGTTGCAGGGTTAACCAGATTTTATAAGAATTCAAATAAATGATTCAAATACTAGCTTGCATGTTATGTTCCCTTTAGTTTTCAATTTTACTTTCTCTATACATTTGATAGGAGCACAAAAGAAAACTAAATCCAATATTAATCAAAAATAATTTATATGCTTTTCAAAATAGATGGCCTATTTTTTTCTTATGTCCAAATATAGAGAAAATCTTAGAGAAGATCTTCAAAGTAGTTGCCAACAACATTACTGAGACAAAGTTTGAGTTTTTATGCCAAAAATTAAAACTGGTGATGTTGAAAACTGATATGTCTACAAAGAGGTATGTATGAATGTACATGTGATACAAGTTTTTTCTCCAGTTCTGATTTATGTCATATTGATATCACATGATTTTGACACAATCATATTAACCTGAATTCAAAGTTATTATGTATTTGAGATTCATGGTTAAGGGCAAGGGCTCTGAAGACACAACGCTTGACTTCAAATTCCAATTAGCTTTGTGATCTTCAGTAATTTCCTCAACTTCTCTGTTCCTCCATAGTAAGATGAATATTACCAAGAATGTGGTCATGAGAACAAATTATGAAGTATGTAGTACTGTTCACAATAATGTTGCAGTAATTTATATTGGGTTATTTTTGAAGTGTTATGAATGGAAATTGAATTTTGATTTTCTACAAGGAAACAAGGGATGGCATGGAGCTAACATTTACTTTTATTTGTCCCCTCCCTAACATTTACTTTCTATGTGCCAACCTTTGCCAAACTCTTACATATACTATATTCACCAATTAATTAATCCTTAATTCAATGTGGTAAATTGATTTGAAACCTAGATATACAACATCTAAGTATTTTAAAACAATGTTCTCCAAATACTGTTTAAAATAAATACTTTTTTTTCAGTATTGTTCCATTAAGTGAGAGAGTCTACCAAGCACTTTATAGGTGGAAAACAGAAAATAACTCATCACTAACCATTGCTGCTTTAAGAGATCAACTAACCCGGGCACTAATTATGATAGGAGCGTATGAAATTATGGACAAAATAACAGTTTTAGACCTCTGTACATGTGTAATTAAATTCTGAACAGTGGCTCTATAATAAAAACTGAAAACATTATGATGCACTTACATTGTTGAAGCTGGATTTTTTAACCATTCCATTTCACTTTTTCATATAAGAGAACTGCATGTCATGTTTCTTTTCATTCATTCCTAAGAGATGATGATAATTTATGGTTACTGTTTTCATGTTATGAAGATAAACTATTAAACAGTAATTTGTGTTTCTGTACTGTTGCCTTGGGACTTATGATTATGAATTTTGCACAAAACACCCCATTAAGAAAATTCTTTGTTATATGTTTTCACATCACTCAAGATTTATAGGTAAAAAGGTTCCTAATGATTTTCATTAGAGTTAAAAAGCAGAGTAATTTCTTTACAGATGTTGACTTTAAACCTGAATGTATTAGCTTTACTTTTTCTCTACTAGGAATAGAGAACTCTAATAATCATAAGCAAAGCCCAGACTGGTTAATTCTCTAGTTAGGTATCTAGACATGATTGGTGGCATGTCCATTTGTTGTTTTGCTTTTCATGCATGTCCTCTGCTACCAGAAGCCTTCTTTCATACAGGGAATCTATTTCATACATTTTAGGTGGAGCAGATCTTTTCATATACCACTCTAATCGGATTCTACTTCTCTTCAATCACCAACACTAACTCTTACTTCCAACCATGGATGTAAATTTTTCTGTAGATGCATTCTTTCTGTTGATATGTTCTGAGTCTTGGAGTCTTGGTCTACCATGTACAGCTTCTGGTAGTCTGTTTGAGAGGTAAATGGAGAGAGAGAGGTAGAATTTAGCTGGATTAATAAAGGTTCAGCAGAATAAGAGAATAGGAGATAGAAAAGAAATACAAAAGCGAGAAGGGAGACAGACAGACAGACAGACAGACAGACAGACACTGTCATAACAGAAACTGACTCACACAAATCATGGAAGCCCAGAAACCCCACATAAGTCAAAGGTTGGTGGCATAATTCAGACAGAGGTTGAAGACTCCAATATCCAATGACAGCTAAGATGGATGTCTCAGTTCAAGAAGAGACAATTTTTCCTTCCTTTGCTTTTTTGGTCCCATTTGTTTCTTAATAGATTGGATTGTACCCGCCCATACTGGTGAGGGTTATCTCTTCACTCAGTCCACTGAATCAAATGCTAATATCTTCCAGAAACGTCCTCACAGACATCACAAGCAGAGATAATGTGTTACCAGCTACCTGGGCATTCCTTAGTCCAGTCAAGTTGACAAATTATATTAACCATCATCTAGTCAAGACTGAAGCAATCAATACATATGGAAGTTTCACTTTTCACTCATTTATAGTAGTGTGACCTGAGTTTCCATAATTTGAATGGAGAAGCCTAATCACAAATGGTGAACAATATTCTAGATACCGTGCAGTTTTTGGCACTTTATAATTTTCTACTTGAAAAACAATGAAAAGTTTTATGAGGCCAAATTAAACAACAACAAAAAATTTACAGGTTGGAACCAACCCAAACTTCCATCAATTGACAAACATATATAAAATGTGATAATACAATAATAATAATAATAATGAATATAATATACAATATAATACTACAATGAAGCATTACTTGGCTATCACATAGAATTAAATACTGAGAGATATACTAACATGAGACAATGTATATTAAGATCCCATTTATATCCCATAGCCAGAAGAAGTAAATCCAAAGACACAAAAAAGCAGATCATTGGTTTCCACGAACTGGGAGAAATGAAGAATGGTAGCAGCTAGTCAGAAAAATATTTCTTTTTAGAATAATGAAAAGATCCTGAAATTAGTGATGTTGCACAGTCTTTTGAATATTCTAACCCACTGAACTGTATGATTTAATAGCATGAACTTCATGGTTTTTGAGCATACCCCCAAAAAAACTATTCCAAAAGATTAGTAATTAGATACATTGAAAATGAATTAATTATACACATCAAAAAGCTAAAATTCTCAGATTGATTAAAAATATAATATAACTACATAGTGAAATTTTAATGGGAAATTTTCAGGCTCTAGAAAAGAATTTCTAGTAATAACTTCTAAGATATTGATATAAAAATATTAAGGTAAGCTCATCAAAAATAGGAGAGGAGGACATCCAGTGGCAAAGCAGGTAGAGTCTATCACATACCAACATGAAGAAGTAGTTAACTATATTAATTATAAACAAAGAGTATTTAATAGTTAACTATAAACATAGTATTTAATATTGCTTCTATATTAGAGGTTTAAATCTCAACTGTTATGACTTTTAAGTACTTAGCTTTGAGTTCTGTTTTGCTCTAACATGTTCAAATTTTAAAAATTTCTTTTACTATTAATTTGGTATTATGATATAGTATATACAGAACATAATGAAATAGGTTTTCATAACCATCACTTTCTAGTTTTGTAGGTACATTTCACTTTTTCACTTTTGCTCCAAGGTTTGATTCTTAGAAAAGGGACTTGATCTACTCTGAGTTAAGTCTTGCAGAGGCTGCAAGAGAAATAGCTGGGTAAACAAGGCACTCAGAGAAAATAAACAAAAAACATGCTCCTTGCTGAAAGAACAATAAATGCAAGAGAATGTGAGAATTCATAGCCTGTTTGAGAAGTTTTAAATAGCTTAGCTTAACTAAAGAACAGTAAGGGCAACTATGGAGTAGTCAAGACTAAAACAGAATGAAAAAATTTGATTTAGAGGGTGATTATGCTTGATTTTATTTTTAAAAGATAAATCTGGCAGATAGGAATGTGGGTTGAGTGACTGTCTTATAGAAAGTTTGCTAAAAGGGCTATTGTAGTAATCTGTCCAAAAAAAAAATGATATGGGTTAGATACAATGAAGTATTTTCATTGTTCTGATGTTATCCAGCCTTTTCTCTTTCACTTCAGACCAAGTTTTCATCTAGAAACGTTTCTGATCTTTATCTCTAAAGGAAGGACAGAGAAGCTGGCTTATATCAATTAATTTTTCTAGATCTTATTTTTCTCATCAGTAAAAGGAGAAAATATACTTCACTAGATCCCTCCCACTTTAACGATCTATGGTAATACTTTGTCTCCAGTGGAGAACAGAAATTATGACGATGACTATTTAGTCAATGCACATAGTTATTCTTTTTCTTACTGGGAAATTTTTCAAAAATAGAGGACGTCTAGAATATAGATGTTATTTTGCTGAAATAATATTTTATGTTGCATTTCCCAAACAACAATACAAAACATATACACATGTTTTTTTAAAACATCGCTAAAAAAAATTACTTTGAGTAACTAGACTTTGATTCAAAAAAAGATAATCAGGGACAAAGATAAGCAGGGTTTACATAATGATCAAGGTAAAATTCATCAAGAAGACATGTTCTTACATTTATTCACTTAACACAGGGACACCTAGTTATACAAAACAACTGAAAGACCTAAAACAACATACTGACAAAAACAGATGGTCAGGAAGATGTGGAGACCTCAACGAATCACTTAAACAAAGTGACAGATCCCTCAGACAGAAAATTAGCGAGGAAATAAAGGCACTAAATGAAGCACTGGATTAGAAGGACTTAACAGAAATTAGCTTTGCCTCCCAAAAGAAATGAATACTGTGTATTCATAGAAAACATTCAATAAATGTTGAATGAATTCCTAGTGAATTTCTCATGAATGACTCCTAATTCTTGGAACATTCTCAAGAATAAATCATAAGCTAGAACACAAAACATGTCTCAAAAATATTTATAAACAGAAATTATGCTAACCATCTTATCAGATCACAGTGGTGTAAATGTTGAAAAGAATGCCAAAAAGAATGCCAAAAGAACATCAAAAAATGTGGAGATTAAACAAAATACTTCCGAATAACTCCAGGGTCAGTGATGGAGTTAAAAAGAGAAATTAAAAAATTATTTGTATAACAACAAAAATGGAGAAGCAAGTAGCCAGATAATGTGGGATGCCCCAAAAGTAGTACTATGAAGAAAGCACATAACACAGGCCTACATTACAAAACAAGAAAAACATCAAAGAACAAACAGAACCAACAGTAAAAAGAAAGAAATAATAAAAATCCGAGCAGAAATAGTAACAATAATAATAATACAGCTTAAAAGATAAGTGAAACCACAGGTTTGTTCATTGATAGAATAATCAAAACTGACAAATCTTTAGGTAGGCTTATTAGGGAAATAAGAGAAAAAATCCAAAATGAAAGTCAGAAGTTAGAGACAAATTTACAACAGAAGCTGCAGAAATACAAGGATCATGAGCACCTACTATGAACATCTCTGTGCAAACAATCTGGAAGAAAGGAACAAATGTTTAGATTCAAACACCTTTCAAGATTGAACCAGGATCAAATAGATGGCTTAAACAGACCAATCATAAGGAAAGACATTGAAAGAATCTCCCTGGGAACAAACCAGATACTTCTCCAGTGAATTTTACCAAATCTTTGAAGAGAACCTTATGTATTTTAACACAAACTTTAGAAAGAAGAAAGTGGTTGGTCCTTTTTTACTATTGGCAGGGGTGTAGACTGTTTCAGATATTGTGAGATACAGTATGGAATTTTCTCAAAAGATTAAAAATTAATCTACCCATATAAGTAATCCAATCTATTGCTATCTACCCAGAGGACATGCAAACACTAATTCAAAAGGAAATATGCAGTCTTAAGTTCACTGCTGCTCTATTTACAATGGTCAAACTATGGAAATGACCTAGGTGCCACAGAACAGATGAGTCCATCAGGAAGATGTGGTATACATATATTGTGGAATATCACTCAGTACTGAAAAAGGTAAATCCTTGCTATTTGTGACAAGATGAGTGGAGCTGGAGGGAATCATACTAAGCAAAATAAGGCAGAAGGAGAAAGACAAAGACCAGATAATATCACTTACATGTGAATACAGAGAAGCAAAACAAAGTGTCAGATAAACCAAATAAATAAGAAGTTTTAGAAATTTCATGGTAGAAGTGAGGCCACCAAAGCAGCAAGAGGAGAGATAACAAAGAGGGAGAGAGCATAATGGATTATAGTGGTGGACCATGGATGCCATCTAACTCTTTCACAGTGGCTGAATAAATTTCTATTCCATTCAACAACATATGATGGTTTCAATCCCTACATCCTCTCCAATAATTGTTATTTTGATTAAAATTATATTACATACTTCCTAGTATGAAGTGTTATTTCATTGTGATTTTTGGCTTGCATTTGCTCATAGGTAATGATGCTCAGAACTTTCCATGTGTGGATTGTCTGCACTGAATATCTTCTGTGGAGAATGACCTATTCATATTCCTTGTTGATTTTTAAATCTGGCTCTTTATGTTTTTTATTTTGAATTGTAATAGCTCTTTTTATGGTATAGATACAAGTCCCTTATCAGAAACATGATTTGCAATTTTTTCTCCCATTCTATACATTACTTTTCTAACAGTGTCCTTTAAGAACAAAAGTTTTAAATTTTGATGAAGTCCAATTTATCTTTTTAAAATGTTTTTATGCTCTAGCTGTATATATAAGGAACCACAGCCTAATCTAAAGTCACAAAGTCTTGTGACTGAATAATTCCTTCTGCTCCTTCTAGTAGCTGTGAGGTTGCTTGTTTTCACCATGGAAGTATGCAGTTAGTTTCAGAGGGAGAACTGGAGTAGTGTAAGTAAAAATGTCATTAGGTTTGTTGTTCTTATCAAGATAAAGCTGTTATTCTTAAATAAGTGTCTTCCTGGATTGTTGCAAACCTTTAGTTCATTTTCAAAGTACTGAAAAAATTAATTATGACCATTTTGAGGGTAGGGTTTATAGATGTTTTTGTGTTTTTTTTTTTGGTTTTTTTTTTTTCCGTTATGGAGAAAAGAATTTTAGGAACTTATCACTACAATTTATGCAGGTATCCTTTGTGAAATTTAGTCTTACATCTACCAAAAATTGCTATGTTTTCTGTCTTACCTGTGTTGTGCTTATTCTCTTCATATGTCTATCAGTCTTCATCTGAATTAACCAACAATTTTATTCTTTTTCTAGTAACTTGTGATTCATTCATTCTTCTTTTAGAGGTTACTACAGAGATTATAATATGACAAAATACACACTATTACTTTAATCAGTTTTCTTATAATACAAAGATCAAAAACTCCTTAATGAATCACACCCGCTGTTTTGTTTTTTTTTTTTTTTTTCTTTTTTGCCCGTGGAACCGCAGGCTCTCGTTGCCCGGGATACCACGGACTCAAGCAATCCCCAGCCTCAGCTTCCCAGGTAGCTGGGATTACAGGCACGCGCCACCACGCCCAGCTATTTTTTTGGAACTAGGTCTCGCTATGGGCGCCAGGCGGGACTCGAAACCGAACCGCGATCCCTAGCCTGGGCCACTTCATAGACTGAAGCTTACAGGCACGAGTCACCGTGCCCGGCACCAGCTGCTATTTTTATGAAGCATTTTAACTCTAGATTTAAAGTTGACAGACTTTATTTATACGTTTAAAATAAATATTTTACATAGTTATTTCTCTCAGCATTCTTGATACTTTCTGCATTTACCTTTGTCTAAAATAATTTTCCTTCTTGACTCAAAATCTCCCATTAATAATCATTTTGATTCCTGCTTGCTCATAAAATATTTTCCATTATATTTGACCAAAAATACTTTGGCCTTTATGACTTTATTATAATGTTACAATGTTATAATGTATTTATTATAATGTTACCCACTACTTCTTCATGCTTCTGTAGTAACATCATTTTTTTCTTATTTCTGACAAAATTGAAACCATTACAGAGCCTTTTGTTCTTTAGGAATTTGTCAATATTTATAATCCCGCTTGCTTGGTTATCTTGTGAAGACACTCTCTAGAGGGTTCAAAGGAAAACTATGATTCTGCAGAATTGGTTTTTTGTAATTGGAATTAGGATGTAATGGTATGGCGGTAAGTTAAAGTGATTGATAAAAATATAAATCCATATGATTCATCCAGCAATACCACTATTAGGTATTAACCCAAAGAATATGAAAGCAGTAATATAAGAAACTTAAGCATTACTATATTCACAACAGAACTACCCACAATTGCTAAGTCATGGAACCAATGTTTTTATGTTATCATTCTTCATCCTAAATAGAAGCAGAACTAGACTATATATCATTCCTGGAAAGCTTTTCCAACTTCTGGTTTATAAAATTAAAATTTTATAATAATTTTGGGCCATTGCTTCTTGCAAATACCAAAAGGCTATATGAATTAGTGTCCTCCCCACCCCCACTCCCTCCTCTCATTTTGAGGTTCTTAGTTCAAGTTTCTTTTCAGGCTCTGGTATTACATTGACTATTTATTGTTCTAACTTTGCCTTACTGACAGAACAATGTGTCATTATTCAGGTCTCTTTAAGTGCCTAAACTACATTCTACTTTTCCTTGTCTTGAGTAAATTATTTTTCTATAGTTGTTAAGTGAGACCACATGAAATCTTAACGATTTCTTGATCTTTTGTTAAATTCTCACTATTTCTGTATTCTTGCTGGTAGTCTCTCTTGTCAAATCCCTAGGCAATGGCTCTGCTGGTAGATGAATTTTCACTTTTCTACACATTAATTTCTTTTCCAATTATACTATGCATTCTAGCCCAAGATGGTAATACTCTTTCATTCTCCTTAATGTGCATGTGATCATAAACCCAACCTGAGATAATTAGACCCACTCAAATTCAGATGGCACAAAGCTTTTGCACATTACTACAAATGACTTTTTGAAAATAAGAAATAAGAATTTATTTCTAAGTTTCACTTGCTTTTGATATAACACAATCTAGAGGTATATGGTTAGTGTGCTTGTATTACCTTCTCAAATTCAAACTTTTTTCTCCTTTATAAAAGTTTTCACTTCCTTTGAAATTCAATTCTTTTTTTTTTTTTTTTTTTTTTTTTTTTTTTTTTTTTTTTTTTTTTTTTTTTTTTTTTTTTTTTTTTTTTTTTTTTTTTTTTTTTTTTTTTTTTTTTTTTTTTTTTTTTTTTTTTTTTTTTTTTTTTTTTTTTTTTTTTTTT
>PVHY01029712.1:0-14032 GCA_004024945.1 Uropsilus gracilis | reverse complement strand
GCAGGCGTTGGTCTCTCCCCCGGCCCCAGCCCGCAGGCGTTAGTCTCGCGCGCTGGCCCCGCCCCCTGGGCGTCTGTGCGGTCACTTCCGCCGGGGCCGTGCCGCTTGTCTTTAGCGTTCGCGGTTCAGAAGACGAAGTTCATTCCTGTGGGTCGTCTCTGCGTTGGCGCTTTCGCTGAGAGGAAAAGCGGTATTCAGTGCGGTTCGGCGGGGCGGGGAAGCGTCGTCTTCCCCCGCCGTCCGCCATGGACTCGGTTCCGGCTACGGTACCTTCCGTCCCCGTTTCACCGGGGGCCCCGGAGTTTCTGGGACACCTGTCGGTGTTCTACACAGCCCTGGTAGCCAAGCTCCTCGAGGTGACGAGGCGCCCCGGACAGGCGGGGCGGACGGGTGGGCGCGTCCTGAGCCTGGGGGGGACCCTGACTGCCGGGAGGGCGAAGTGCGGGGCCAGACCCACAACGGGTGGGCGCGCCGCTCGGAGCGTTGGCAGGCGCTCGTCGCGTCCTGGTTTTTGATCGGGCGCGGCGGGTGCGCCGGGTGCGCCGGGCACTGTTACTTTCTGGTTAGGGTCAACACCCAAGCGAGGTCCACAGCCCCCACCGGTCCCATCCCCTTGACACCCACCGCCGTGGAGGGGGTCGGTTGGCAGGGGCCGTGAGCTCACGGAAGCCGTGGGGACCGTGCGGAAGTAGACAGGTGTTCACCGCGCTGTCCTGGAGCAGATGGCTTCGGTGGAACCACTGAGTTTCACCGACTACAGTTAAACTCAGACTAAGGTAGACCGGTGATGGGGCGCTATCTCCATCCCCTCAGCTTGTCTTTACGAAAGGGTAGAATTAGGTCGAAAATCTTAGAGGGAAGCACGTTATCCATTATTGGTTTGATTTCTCTTGCAGCAACAATCGTCGCTTATCTCTACAATGTGACCTAGTTTTGTTGTTTTTTGTTTGTTTATTTGCTTTATATATATTTTAAGCCGTTAAGAATTAACGAAGAGCAAAGTAGGATCCAGAGGGGTTCTTGCTGTGTGTTAAATAACAAAATGTAGTAGTGGCTGTCATAGCTGGAAATTGAGGCTCAGCTTAAAGACTTAAAAAACACTTAAAATAAAAAAAAAAAATTCTCTCATGCTCCTCTTTCAGCTTGTGGCTAAGTTGCCAGAGGATGTTCAACCTGGACCTAATTTTTATGGACTGCCCTGGCAACCTGTACTTATTACTGCCTTCCTGGGCATTGTTTCATTTTCTGTTTTCTTCTGGAGAACTGTTCTCGCGGTGAGTAAATTAAATTAAGATAGTTTATACTTTCACTTATATAATCACTAGTCCTTTTTCTCTTTTTCATTTACCAACATGAACATAAATTAATGCTTACTATCCAAGCCAACCTTGTAAAGTAATTTGAGTATTCTGCTGGTAAAGACTTAAGTGAACAACACAGCATGTGTATCGTCTCAATTGAAAGACTTTATAAATCTCATATCAAAACTTGTAAGATTACTGCTTAGAGATAGGAACTCTTCCATTCTGAAAAGTTGTTTAATATGTATCAGAAATCTTAAAAATACCCATACCCATACTTAAAAAATAGCCTATCTAGTAATCTACCTAAAGAAATAGCCAACATGCATTAAAGAACCTTGTTGAAGATATGCAGCAGAGTAGTGATTGTTATGGTGTGTTCTCAATGAAACACACTAGGGAACCATTTAATTGCTGTACTATGTCATGTCATAGGGATTATTAGGCAGCTCAGAGCATGATCACAATATTAAGTGAGGGGAAAAAAGCAGAATCTTAGACTTTAAAGTGTAAACCATGTGTTAATATAAATATATAATATCCTCATTAAAAAATCATTGCATGGAAATAGAACAAAATTATAAAAATGTTTATATACAGGCAAAGTAATTTTTCATTTATTCCTGGCATGTATATATATTTTGCTTATGTGTGTGTACAAGTACATGCTTAACGATTGTATTGGATGTCAGTTTGTTTCATAGATTTCTAATGTAATAGGGAGAAAAATATTCTCTGTAA
This sequence comes from Uropsilus gracilis, assembly GCA_004024945.1. Classification (NCBI taxonomy): domain Eukaryota; kingdom Metazoa; phylum Chordata; class Mammalia; order Eulipotyphla; family Talpidae; genus Uropsilus; species Uropsilus gracilis. The sequence goes on along the minus strand of PVHY01029712.1, from coordinate 11,990 downwards.
ATGAGCTTTGCCAGGTGGAAGATTATCAGTTTCAGTTCAGGCACAAAAAGTATTCAAAAGGATTGGATACATGTCTTTATAAAATTAAATATTTTTTTCTGATACCTTAATTTTCAAAACATTTTGTTAGTAATAACCTTTCTTATTGTGGTTGTAAAATCACTTACAAAGAAGGATCTTTTTCCTGCATTCTTGTGACGATTCCTCTAGCCTTTTCCTAGGGTTCTTCCTTAGTTACACAAGGTAACAGATGTATCACTAGCAACTATATTTGAAGTGTTTTCTTTTTTTTTTTCTTTTTAATGATTTGGATCATTGTGTTAAGCCAAACCATTATTAAAGTTCCCTTGCTTACAACTTGACTTTTATTATTAACTAAACTTTTTATTCATAAAATGTTTTGACGTTAAATTTAGTTTTATTTTTCTTTTAGGTTAAGAGTCGAGTATATCAAGGTAAATACTTGGATTTATTTTACTACTTGTACTGTTCCCTCTTATTGATGTTTGTTATGAATCTTACCTAAGCTAGAAGAAGATATAATGACTACTTATGTCTTATTGATATAATGACTTCTTATGTCTTACTGATTTAGTAACATCTTGAAAGTATTACTAATCCTAGGTGACTGCTCTGTAGAATAGATTGTGATGCCACCAGCTGAGAGTGGAGATCATGTGCACAATATGGGAATGGGGAGAAGAGGATTAGTTCAATTTGGGCAGATTGAGTTTGGATGTGAATGTAATGCAAATTTATTACAGCATTTTATGCTAGTGGCTTAAATAATTGTTTATTCTCAGAGCTATGTCAGAGTGTTTATTTTCTGTTTTGTTTTGTAAATAATATATTTGACATATGTGAAATGTCAAAAGTGATCACATTTTCTAAAAAGAAATGTGTTTCATGAAGAGAAAGTTGAACTAAAACATTTTACTATAGTTCTTTGAAATTTAAATTGGAATCTTAGTGAAATAAGAGTAATTTTTGTTTTTCTTTAAAGAAGTTATACCTTGCCGCTGTTAACTGTGGGTCACTTTCTGAAGACACAGTAGTTATGCAAAGATGTTTTTTCTCATAGTAGCAGGTGAATTGTCCTGCTGCTAATGCATTGACTGTTTGTTTCATTTAGTGATCAGCTAACCTTATGTTTCCTCTCCTCCCTTAGTCACTGAACAGCAAATTGCTGAGAAGGTGAAGAACATCATGAAAGAAAATATAAAACTTCTACAAAAACTGTCAGATTATGAACAGAAGGTACAAATATTCTTTCCATTCCCTCTCCCCTCATGGTTCCAGGTTGAGCTATTTCAGTTATTAATCTAAAAATATTTTTTATTTCATTATTGAAATATAAACCATTATAAACCATTCAAATTTGAGCAAACTTCTGGAAAGTAGTGCTTCCCCCCCCCCCTAAAATATACATATAACACTGCATATTTCTGAATCCTTACCACTTTATTCCATACAGATCAAGGAATCAAAAGAGCATGTTCAGGAATTCAAGAAAGAAAATACTGTGCTATCAGATGAAGCCGTTAAATTCAAGGTAAAATTTTTTTGTTTTTTTGAAATTCGTTCTAAAAGCAAAAGAAAAGAGTAATTGTTACTAATTTTAATTTTTTTATAGTATAAAATCAAGAAACTTGAAGAAAGTAGGGATGCTCTGGATGATACAGCTAAAAATCTGCAGGAGATGTTAGAATCTGAGCGAGAACAGAATGTGAAGAATCAGAATTTGGTAAGAGGTTTGCTGCTAAGTGTTGCTGTAACTTTATTTTTGAACAGTGTCATAGATTAGGTTAGTTGAACTCAACATTTTCCCATTATGTACCTAGAATAAGATTGGAACTCAGGAGAAATTAAACCTGCTTCTGTCCACTTTTGTGGACTTTTAAATGGTGGTGATGCCACAGGTTATTATTTTTACCAAACTAGGAAATAATTTTGCCTTCAGCTTTGGGTCATTTTTATATTGCTTCGCTCTGCTTTCTAAAAAGTAGAGTGATTGAAAAACCATAATCCAGTGAGGAGTATTAGTATGTGCTTTTGGTTTCATTTTGCAGGGTTCTCCTTTTTTTTTTTTTTTTTTTTTTTTTTTTTTTTTTTTTTTTTTTTTTTTTTTTTTTTTCTTTTTCACTTTTGACTTTCATACCACTTTTAGAGTTACATGAAAATTTTAAAGATGGCAGAGAGACTTTCTGTGTCTTAGATACAGTTAGACTCCATCACTTGGCTGAGGTAGTATTTGCCAGTTTTCCCACTACAGTTACATTTCTTCATCCTTTGCTTATTATACTCTATGAACGGAAGAGTCTGTTTGAAAAGTATGAGAGATCAAGGGGTTGTGCTCCACCTCTTTGAGGAGATAGTGTCTTCACAAATTACTGGGAACTTTTCTGTATGTGAGGTTTACCTGTGCTCCTTTAATTCTAATTTCTTTCCAGTTCAGTTAAGAGTTGTAAAAGTGACCTGTTGGGTAAAAACGTTATTAACATACTGGTTTACTGAGATTTTTCTTTCATTTTGTTTTTACCGTTTTGTCTGGTCACTTGCCACTTCTCATGGGAAACACTTTTGCCTTCTATTTTCTTCTTTCTCCCCTCATTTCTTTACCTTTTTTGCTTTTCTCCTAAGCCAAAACTATAACATTTGCTTTTACTGACCTGTAGGGAATAACTTGACTATATTCCTTAATGTGTCTTCTTTTTGAAATATAGCTCCATATTTTTACTGAAACCTAATACATTTTTTGTGTTCTTTTTTTCACATGGAAGATTGTGGAAAACAAGAAATCTATAGAGAAGTTAAAGGATATTATTGCAATGAATGCCTCAGAATTATCAGAGGTAAGCTGATAATTTTTTTATCAAGTATTAATAACTGTGTCTTAGTTTTAAGCACTTGATATTATACTAAAATACGTGGAAACCAAAAACTACATTATGTGTAATTCAGAAAGCATAACTTTCATTTTTCTTTGTAGTTAATTAACTAATAGATATGTTTTACTTAGGTTCAAATAGCTCTTAATGAGAAAAAACTAAGTGAAGAGAAGGTGAAGTCTGAATGCCTCAAGGTTCAAGAAGAAAATGCTAAACTTAAGAAGAAGAAAAAGCAGGTAAGGAAGAGTTCATGTGATAGGTTATGTAAACTAGAGATCTGAATGTCATTAGCCTCTTGACTCTCATCTTAGATCTGTTTTTAAGGTAATGCATGTAGGACTCCATTCTTAGATATACAAAGTTCATTTGCTCCTAAAATTCAGTGCACAGTTTCTTATAGTCTTCAAAATATTTAATCTTCATCTTATCAGACAACAAATCTAAACATCTTGAAGGGGCATTGGATCAGTTTCTTAAACTATAGAGTTAGGTATTTATAACCCTTCTTTGAGCAGTTCCTGCTTTGCTGGCCAAGGGAAAGCTACATCATGTAGAGTCTGTCAGACATGTGTGCCTTTCTGTTCCAACTGGAATAGGAAGTAAACTATTTGAATTCACTATAATCTTTCAAGGTTGATCTCTTGTTCTCACTGCAGTTGTGAGAGTTGAAGCCACTCTTCCCTGTCCCTTACCCTAGGCCTCAGACTAGAGAGAAGCATATTTCTTTCCTTGCCTGTATCACATGGTCCTGATGTCTCCATGCAAAAACTTTAACTTTCAAAATTCGTGTTTTTTAACTTCTCAGTTGCAACAGGAAATCAAAGATTGGACTAAATCTCATTCTGAACTCAGTGAGCAAATGAAATCACTTGAGAAGTCTCAGAAAGATTTGGAAATAACTCTCGCTAATAAAGATGATAATATTAATGTAAGTTCATTTTCTTAATTTATGCTTAATTCTCATGAAATCAGGGAAATTTAAATTGACTTCCTAATATCCTTTTGCTTCTATTCTAGGCTTTGACTAATTGCATTAAAGATTTGACTCTGTTAGATGATAAATCTGAACCTGAAGGTCAAAGTAATGGAGGAAACAATTCAGATGAAATGGCAAATGGAGAAGTAGCAGGTAAGATTGATCTCAGAATAGCTAGACCTTTTTTGATATTCTTGCCTGGACTGACTTTCCTTATAAAGTCATGTGCCTGTGACAGAGGGGCTTGCTGGGTTTTGGTACAGCAGTAGGCAGACAGTGAACAGTGACTCTGCTTTTCCACACACAGGGTGAGTGCACTGGAATGAAAGCAGCATTAGTGTGTCTTAATGAACATTTTCAATAGGAGAAAGAAACACTTTCAGCAGGAGAAAACTTAATGTTCATCTCTAGCTTTGTGGTCTTCAGGTCCACAGCCAAGTTAAAAGACCACAGAGATGGTGGGAGCCATGACCTAACTCAAGCTGTGAGACCAGAGGCTAATGGACCACAGGGTGTACTTATGAGGATCATCTTTGGCTCACTGTATCTCACATTGGCTCTAGCTTATATGGTGACTGTTCACACCACAACTGGTAGCAGATTCAAGGGGAGAGCAGAAGACTGAGTCTTTCTAAGAGACCCTTCACCAGGTGGAGGCAGAGCTAAGAGAAGAGGGAGCAAGCTTCTGCACACCTGCTGACTCAGGAATGGTGTGGGTAGCTCTTTTCTAGCACAAACTAGGATTTCATTTTTTGAATCTAGGATGTAATTTTCCTGAAAATCAAGTGTCCTGATTAGTTGGTTGTTTATCCCTTTGAATGTTCAGCTGTGATAATGGTTTATTTTTGGAAAATCAGGAGAACATAGTTAAAAAGCAAAGTAGAAAAAAAAGCGGTGACAATCTTTTTGTGTTTCAGGTGACCGAAATGAGAAGCTGAACGTCCAGATAAAGCAGCTGCTGGACGTTTCTCGGGTACAAATCTTTTTCTAGAATGCCTTAAGTATTGTGAATTCTTACTCTATCTCATTCTTAAGAATACTCCTCTCTCCTGCAATTTTCAGACAAAAACTGCTATCTCAGTACTTGAAGAGGACCTAAAACGTTTACAGTGTGAACTAAGAGCCTCGATGTCCACTAAATGTGACTTGGAAAGTAGGTTACTTATTGAGAAATGCCAATTGGTGGAAAAATACAGAATTGCTTTGGAAAGATAAGCCTTGGCTTCCTGCTTACTTGTTTCTCCATTCCCCCCCCCCCCCCCATAGGTTCTTAGGTTTTTGTACATGGTCACTGAGCTCATGTTTTATCTTTACAGTTAAATTAAAGGAATTGGAAGATAATTGCAACTCTCTGCAGTCTACCAAAGTTGGTCTGGAGGATGAATGCAGAACCTTGAAGCAAAAAGTGGAAATTCTACATGAACTCTACCAGCAGAAGGAGATGGCTCTGCAAAAGTAAGATAGCTTGTCCCGGCTACTGTGTAACTGTATTGTCATTACTAAGTATATGTGCCATTGTGTGCATCATTTTAACTTTCTGCTACTGATATCTTTTCCCACCTGTAATTACAAAGGTTTGTTTCTGCCTTATTAAAATGTGGACCTGTCTTTCTGTTCTGATGACTTGTCAGAAGCTGCTGCGTGTCATCCACCTGGAGGGTGGTTTGCTGGCTTTGACAGTGGCTGCAGTTCCTTGGAAAAGCCATGTGCCCTTTCTATGGCTCCACAGCTTCGCTCACATTTTTTCTTGATGGTCAGCCAAGTCATTCTCTTAGGCCTCTCGTTCCTGTGGTAGTTTGTAAACATACAGCCTTTTGAAACTGTGAGTGGCTTATATGCTGTGCTTTTTGTTAGAATAAGAACTTCAAAGGGGGAATAATACTTGATGCTTTGGACTAAATGTAGTCAGATATTCAAAATAATCATTAAGAAAGGTAATTGTCGTAAGGATATTGGAAGCTTTGAGTTTAGAAATACTTGTGGTGGATATGTTTAGGTATTAATATTCTGAAATGTACACTTCAGATTTGGCGTTAGGTATTTTTTTGAAAGAGACTTTTGTAGTTCATTTTACGTTTTTTTTCTTCATTGAAGTACTATCCACATTCTTGAAAAACAGATTATTGGTGGCAGTGGCTGTTTTTATCTGTTCCGATACTTAATTTTTCAGCTTAGGAAGTCTAGGGGCAGGCCTGTCTTGCTAAACAAATTTAATCTTTTTAAAATACTTATACTGCTACTGAAACCATGCCACTAAGTATTTCTCTAATTCTTTGTTCAACCAGCAATCCGTTTATATTTTCCAAATTTTGTTCAGGCCACCTCTTATATTTCAAAGAAATAGTTTCTTCTTCATCGCTTTTTTGAAAGAGAGGTCTTCTCTGCTCCCAGTAATTTGGACTACCTAGAGAACTGTTGTTTTTCTTCACAATCAAGTCAGAGTGGCACGACTTCATTCGTTTCCTCCAGCACCCACTCTTTCCCGTATCTGAACATGTCAGAGGACACACTGCCTCCATCTCCAAAAGCTGTATGTTTTCTCATCTTTTCTGCCAGCCTCTAATGGACTTGTTTCCCTTTCCTATATATCTTCTTCCAAGCTCTGGTTTTCTCCACAGCTGCTTAAGTGAACTTCATGAAACACAAGTCAGTTCCTTTCCTCATGGGCTGATTCAGCTCTATCAAGGATGTCCCCTTCCTTTGGGATTGGTTTCAGACTCTTTTGAGTCATGCATGGCACACTTCCCCTCAGATGCCCTGAGCAACCTCTCTAGGTATATTTCCTGCAGCTCTTTGTTGTTTCCCAAGGGTATCCTATATTCTTAACTATTTGTCTCAGTCTGGATTTTTTTTTTTGGTCTCACTTATCTTCAGATATGAAAAAAATCTCACCTAGTTGTTTAATCTGCTCCTGAAATCATTGAGTTCTTAATTTCAGACACTGTGTTTCTTTCACAGTTTCTTTAATCTGCTAAAATTTGTGATTCTGATTTTCACTTCCTTGGGGTCATGTGGCACTATTATTTTTAGAACTATTTGATAATTCTGTTATATGTATTCCAACATATATTCCAAAAGAGATCAATTTCTCTTGTTTTTAAGATTTTGATCACAGTGTTTTGTAGAGTCAGTTTTGATTGTTTTTTTGATTGGTGAACAGATTGTTTTTTTGATTGGTGAACTTTGTATATGATAATTATAGGGGACATTAAAGTTCTAGACAGTGTTAATTTCCTAAGGAAAATACTAAATTTCTTGGTACTTTAATCCAACCTTTCCTTAATCACTCCAGTCCAATTAAGTAAATCAGTCCCAATTAAGCAAGATTAATTAGTCCAATTAAGATCATTCCCAAAACACAAAAAACAAAACAAAACAAACAAAAAAACACCACAGTGCTATCTTGCCTGTTTGGTTCTACAGTGCACAGTTCTTTCTAGTCTTGGTTCAGAGTTCTGTGCTTTTACAAGGGGTCTCCCCCCAGGGACAACCCAGAAATTTACTTTTCCTTTGGACTCAGGAACTGGTTGGAATTGGTTGAAATTTCTTTCTCTCGCTACATCATCTTTAATATATGGATGAACGTGGAAGAAAAGTACCTTCCGATACCGTACTTGTCATTCTGAAATTCCTTTTGAATGCTCTGATTCCTTTAGGCACATTCTTGATATTTTTAGTCCAGTGCTAATTGTTCTCAGACTTAACTCATGCATCCAGTGGAAGCAAAATTATTCCTTCCAGTCTGTTTTCTTATACTTCTTTTAGTCAGAGTCAGAGGTTGTTCTCTTGTTATGTTCTTGTATACCATAAACTGTGGACTCTTGTTAGTACAGGCTGGTAGTACTTTGTCCATACTTTTATCTTTGGCATTTTCCTAGGCAACCCATTTTTACAGCCACTCATAAAATATTCACTGAGGTGTTGAATAGGCAATTATAAAAGAATACATACTCTTTGGTGTTTTAAATGCTCTTATCATTTTGCTTCTCATAGATGGAAGATTAAGTATTAGATTGAGTATCTTTTGAATCAGAATTATTAGAGGTGAAATACATGGGTCATAGAAAATAGAACCTGTAAAATATTAAATGTTGCTACCTTAAAATCTGTGTTGCTGTAGTATTACATCTTGAGGTTGAAGGTCATTGGGTTGAAAACACTTTCTGGTATATTATATGTAGGTTATGAGAGAGTTTGATTCTTTTCTTTAGTCAACAGACTTTGCCAGTTCTAAATTTTTTTTTCTTAATCACAGTCCTATTGAAATAGATAATAGGCATTTCATATCTGATGTGTAGAAATGTTTTGGTTAATTGCACAGTTAAAAGATAAATTTAAAAAATCTCTTTCTTTGGTTGACTGTCCTTATCAGGGTACCAGTCTTGGTTTGAGATAAAAGTAGAAGTAATTAAAGGTCTTTCCATGAAGTAGAAGTAACTAAAGGTCTTTCCATGATAGAAATAAGAACAGTAATTACTTCTACTTTATGCTAACAGGCTTAACTGTGTTGCCCAGTCCTGGCTTTCCAAACTTCAGCATTAAAGAGCTTGCATTGTCTAAGTAAAGGGAACTTGCCAGAGGGAATGCAGTGTTTTCTTTGTTTTTTGCTTTTATTTTGATGACTAGTGAGTAGAAAAATAGGAGAAGTTAGAAAATGCCAGTAATTTGCCAACAGACCAGAGATAGATTTTTATCCAAAAAGGACAGGTTTGTATTTCTTCCTATGACTTTGTATGTGTGCACTTTGGAGAAGCCAGAAAATAACATTTGAGGCCTTCAGACAGATTGCTGGGCAAAAAGAGAGATACTTTCACTTGACACTGATTTTATTCTAGGAAGTTGAGCCAAGAAGAATATGAGCGGCAAGAGAAAGAACAGCAGCTGTCAACTGCAGATGAAAAGGCGGTTTTGGCTGCAGAGAAACTAAAAACTTACAAGTGAGTTTAGCTTCTCAAAAAGGTGTCAGTGGCTGATGAAACTCTTAGCTGTCTTAGAAATCATGTTTACATTATATAGAGTAAAGAGCAAAGAAAATACAATCAGAAGCCTTAAGTACATTTAATTCACACAAGAAAAGATATATTAACAAAGGAGAAAAATTAAATAAAAAAACATTTTCTTACACCCGTTACAGATCTGACTAAAGGAACTTGGTTTATACCAATAGTTCTCTGTTGTTTGATGTGTTGGAGAGAAAGGCAGCTTGTTAATGATGCAGTGAGATGACTGTACTGTTGGATAGATCCAGTCAATCATAGTCTTGTGAAATTTTCTATATAATTAAATGAGAAAAAGCTTTATGAAGTTATTCATAGCAGTTATTAGAGAATATATTGAAGAATAGTTCAGGAAGTATAACTCTGAATCTCCTGGCATTCAGTATAGTAAATTCAGTGAGTAAATTATTTAGTGTTAGAACTGAATTCTTACTATAAATATATACATTTGCTTTCATAGGTATGGTTGTAGTCTGTAAGGGTTCAGTTGTTAGACTAAAGGGAACATGGTGAGATTTCTTAAAATCTTAGTAATGCTTTAACTGATACAAGTAAATGTAATTTTCAGGCGGAGAATTGAAGAATTGGAGGAAGAATTGCGGAAGACAGAGCGCTCATTTAAAAACGAGGTAATATTGTTTAACAGCTGTGGAATTCTTGGGTATCTAATACAGACTATTAGCAGTGAATCCCCACAAATTTTTTTTGTTGTATTGTGTTTTTCAGATAGCTACTCAGGAGAAGAAAGCACATGAAAACTGGGTAAGATTTTTTTTTCTTTTCTGCTTCATTTTATGCATACACTAAACACAACTATGAATTTGAAATTTTTTTTTCCCCCAATAGCTCAAAGCTCGTGCTGCAGAAAGAGCTATGAATGAAGAGAAAAGGGAAAGTGCTAACTTGAGACACAAGTATGTGATTTTGATACCTGTTTTTGTGATGTGGTTTAAAGTTTTCTAAGGTCACACTGTGTGGCATCTATTAAGGAATTAATTTGTTTAGTGCTCATGTCTGTTTTTTTTCTGTTTTCAAGATTATTGGAATTAACCGAAAAGATGGCAATGCTTCAAGAAGAACCAGTCATTGTAAAACCTATGCCTGGAAGGCCCACTGCACAGAATCCTCGTAGAGGTAGGGAGCGTTTCAATGGACAGCAAGCTAGTTTCTGATGCGAGATGTCTTTGTAATGTATATATATTTGATAGTTTCATGATGTCCAAGGAATAATCTTGAAACTAAAGAACAGAAGGTTGACTTAAAGTGGTAACATGTCACATCGTACTCAGGTCCTCTCAGCCGGAACGGCTCTTTTGGCCCATCTCCCGTGAGCGGTGGGGAGTGCTCCCCTCCGCTGACAGCAGACTCACCTGCCAGACCTCTCTCTGCTACGCTTGGTCGAAGGGAGATGCCTCCAGGTGAATTTGGTGAGCTTTCACATGGTACCTTGCAGTAAACTATTTCAAGAGTTTTGAGAATTCTAATGTAAATCTTTTAGAATTTGGTTCTGTCCAATAGAAGAAAATTTCTGAATTTGTCTTGGGGGATAGTCTACTATAAGGTCTGCTTTAGAATAGAAAGTATTTACTTTTTATTAATAGCATTAGTATATATAAGACAAATATATACATTTGTAAGGTGTTCTTTTATGTCTGTTTCCTTTAAGCTTTTAAGTTGAATTTCTATGCATTCCTCTCGAATATTATAAAAGTAGCCTTAAACCTTTTTAATTTCATAAATTTTGCATATATTTATTTCTCGTCTGTTTGGTACAAAAGGCTCTGTTGCTAATCATAGTGTGTAAACCTTGTTGAGAGGTGAAAGTCAAGTTTCCTGTTGACTCAGACCTGTCTGTACTCTTGGTATCAGGCTAGCAGCTGTAAGTGCCTGACCAGCACTATAATGTGTAGGCTTGATTGCCATTCTTTAAGTCTTTGCATCAAGTATAAATGATTTCCCTGTGTAGTTAATGTTGCTGTCTAGGTACGGATGAGCCTTGACGTCGTCATCATGGCTTTTTATTTCTTCTGGGAAAAAACATCCCTCTACGGGCTCTTAATTCTTTTTCAAGGATCAATGGCCAGGCCTCTTCCTTGTCCTCAGTGTTTGTCTGAGGCTTCTAGTAAACCTTGTGCCTTTGGTTAGGAAGCTGAATGTGTTTAGAGTCTACAAACACGTGGTGGAGGACCTGTGTACAGGATATTTTTATTCTACTTAAAGAGTGTATGTGTTAGAAAAAGTCTTAAGTCTTTTCTGTGGCCTTTTGCAGACCCACGGTCTGGTGCCCCTCCCATGATGAACAGCAACTCGAGAAGCTCTTCGCCTAATAAGGTGCTGGATGAAGGCAAGGTAAGTGCTTTGGAACTGTGTTAGATATTTCAGGAAATGCTTAGATCTTTCTACAGTGTCCTCAGCCTCATCCAGTTCCCTTTGTGAATTTTTTGGTGTCTATACTATCTCATTTGTTTTTCGAAAAAGCAAACTGTGTCCCAAGAGTCTGAAGGCCGTTCTGTCCCCAGCATTTCATCTTTGGCTGAGCATCCAGTAGCAGTAAGTGCTTAGAGGCTGAGGCCTGAACTGGGCTTTCCACTGGTATTTCTGGAAAGGATGTGAAGCGCATGACACCTGCTTTGTTTTAAATTGCATGGCAGCACTGATCTTGGTGCGCGGCTGAAGTCTGACTGTTTGACTGTTTTTTTTCTCCCCTTTCCCCTTTGGTTAGTGATTAACTTGTTTAGAACAAATGTTGTTCTAAACTAAAAAAGTGCAGACTTCAACTATTATGTGCTTCAGTGTTGAGACAAGGAAACTCATCACGTATTTGCATAATTCATAACTGTATCTGTTGGAAGGTACTTTTTAAGAATATTCTCAGCATTATAGTAGGAAGATACTATTTTGTACAACCTGAAGTTACAGATTGCTAGCAGAATGTTGGAAGTGAAATACTGCATGTGAAAATCTGTAATTACCTGTTGTGCCACTTGCTAGCAGTGACCTTAAATTACACTCACATAAATGTATTTTCCTGGAGCTTTTGTGAAGTCACCTGGCCCTACTTAGCAGTGCTTTGCCTGTGCTGATATCAGAAGTGTGTATCTTAATTATTTATAATTTTCAGTAGTTTTC
>PVHY01029711.1:0-14033 GCA_004024945.1 Uropsilus gracilis | reverse complement strand
TGTCTTTTTCTTCTTGACTTATTTCTGCTAATATGATTCCTTCTAAGTACATCCATGTTGTTATAAAATTGTCAAATTTGTCATTTTTAATTGATGAGTAATATTCCATTGTGTATATGTACCACATTTTTTTCATCCAGTCATCTGTTTTGGGGCATTTAGGTTGCTTCCATGTCCTTGCAATTATAAATTGTGCTGCTCTTTTTCTTTTCCAGATTGAAAATAACTCCATAATAGCCACGGAAGTCAGCAATTGATTGAATAAAAACTTATAAGGCAATGACTCTCAAACTCTAATGTACATCACAATTATCCATGGGCAATACTGGTTCATCCCCCTGAGTTTCTGATAGCAGAGTTGGGGGAAGATTTGTGAACTTGCATTTCTACCAAGCTGATGCTATTGAACTAAGACCCCACTTTGAGAACTGATAATATAGGACGGTTAGGAACTCTGAGGAGAAATATGAGGATAACAGGCAGAAACAACTGGATTATGATGACAAGTTAGATAAGATAATCTCCACGTGGAAAGTGGAGTTAAATAAGTGAACTTCTCCATCGAAAATGCTCAGTGCCTACAATCAAGGTCTTTGCTGTCTCAGAGCTCACATACTGCTTCCAGTGGAGGAGGTTGACCATGGACATTAGTTGTTAACTATTAACACAAGGGACTGCGGCAGCACAGGCTAGGAGCTCAGTGTTCACGTTGAATGGGGAATAGGCCAGAAAGTCCTCCCGCTGAACTGAATGCCTGTGCACGAATTCTTGAGTTGATTTTTAAATAAAAGAAGGTATCCACAAAAGGGAAGGACTGGACATGTACTCTTCCAGTAGAAGGAATTGAGTGGAATTAGGGAGAGGGTGTGGAGCTTTCATCACACAGCAAGTCACTGAGTTTCTTATAGGGGAAAGGTATGTAAGAGTTTGATGGTTAAGGAAAGCCAGAGGTGCTTTAAAGAGTGACCATACAGGCATGCCCCATTTTATAGTACTTTGATGGTATAGACTTTATCAGTAATAAGTTTACAGCTGAAGGCTCAGATAATGGCTAGGGGTTTTTAGAAATAATGTATTCTTTGGGAAATTTTTATTTGCATTTACTTTATGTTGTTTTTATCCCTGGGCATTGAGTTTTGATTTCTTTAGTTTCTTCTGGGATATCTTTTTCTTATGTGTAACCTTCTCTTCTGGTTTAGAATTATGTGCCTCCTACAGTAATATCATCTCAATGTGGCAGCAAGCGGTCATGTGAAGGTGGGACTGTGAGTTCTGTCAATCCTGCCTGCACCTTGGGGGTTTTTGTTCACCTGTGTGTGCTGAGTGGTCCCAAGGAATCTACATTTAGAGTCTTCCATTCAGCATTACTCTGCATTTTTAAGCACATGCAATAAAGATTAGCACTTACCCTGAGTCCAGTCCAACTCTTTGACCTGGGTACACCTACTGACCGACCCCAAAATTATAGGCCAGAAGGTCACATGTTGCTGTCAAATGACATCAGTTACTTGGTGGATTCTCAGATATGGCAACTCTGCATTACCTGGACTCACAAGTCTCACAAGTGTTCATAAAATTTGAGTCTCTCAATTTGAGAGGATTTGAGTCTCTCAATTTCCATAATTTTGCAGGGTTCTCTGGGTCAAGTGTATAGCTAGTAAATCAATTTCAGAGATTAACTCAGCACACTTATAGAAAGAGAAAAAAAAAGTGGCCACTGGGAGAATTCCAATAAAACATTTTTAAATTAAGGTTTGGAGTTTTTTTTAAAGACATAATGTGATGGCATGCTTAGTATGATACAGTAGTGTGCAGACATAACTTACATGTACTGGAAATCAAAACTTGGTGTGACTCAGTATTGAGACATTCACTTCATCGCAGTGACCTTGAAACAACCTGCAATATCTCTAAGATGTGCTTGTATTCTCTTTGATTAAGAAAACATTTCCTTATGATACCACCTGTTCCCATCTTTTTCTAAACATCCTGCTGTCCTCTGGACTCCAGTCCTTTCTGAAGAGCCCACAATTTCTCTTCCCTACTCACATATTTTCCTTTAATATCTAACTCTCCACCCCATCTCTGACCCTTGTAAGGGTCAAAAGGTGATGAGAAAAATTTTTAAGAGGTTTTGCTATGTTGCCCAGGGTTGTTTCAAACCCATGAAATCAAGTGATCCCTAGCCTCAGCCTCCCAGGCTCCTAGGTAGCTAGGATTACAGACGTGCCACCACACCCAGCTAGGTGATGAAGGTGTTTTCTAACAAAAAGTTCTGTCCTCAAGAAGAATTCTCCTACAAGCAAAATGAAGACAATTACGACTCACAAGGTATTTGTGGGAAATAAATAAGGTAGTGCATCTGCTAGCTCCTGGCATATAGGAGTTCATTAGATGTTACCTCCCTGCTCTCTGAATTCTTCAGATGAGATTTAAAAAAAAACAAAGGGAACAGCTGAGAGATATTTTGAGGTGGAAAGAAGGGTAGATAAAGCAGCCAGGGAGGTCATCTCCTTGACCATCACCCTCCAATAAAGTATACGAGATAATTTGCCAAAAGAAACTGGAGTGGTGGAGTGGCCCACAGCGGAAGCCAGACAAGTCTGGTTTATCTTGGAGTCTCTCCAGGAGGGTTTAGTTACTAAACCAGCAGCTCCTCTACATAAATCCTTCAGGTTCTTGAAAAATATTATTAAATCATTCCTGCATCATAAATAATCTTAATTTTATTAATCTTGCCTCACAGGCCAAGGTGTAGCTCCTGCCAAACTCGCTGTCCTCCCAAGTGCACAGCAAGAGGGCAGGTCCTCAGGCCAAGTGCAGGGCATGCGCTCTGCATTACTAGGTGGCCTGTAAATGAAACTGGAGTTCCATCATGGCTCTGACCTCTTTCAGATTGAGGCTTTTCTTAGAAATCTCTGAGTAACTGTATGCTTCAGAACAGGAGGACTCTTAGACAGGCTCTGTGCATGCAGAAGCTGGTGAATTTAGGAATTCTGCTATATTGTCCTTATATTGTCCATTTGGACTTGTTTGATACCCTGTTCATCTTGATAATCTTTTCTTTCTTTTTTAACCTCTGTTTTTTTGTTGTTGTTGTTTTGTTTTGTTTTTATTTCTTCCAAAAGAGCTGAGATGGCTCTCTTCCATTTTGCTATGGGCTAAGGATGTTTCAACCTAGTCTTGTGAAAATGAAGGTTTGTGATTAACCCAGGCCAAATTGTATCCTCTAATACCTTAAGAGATCCTTGCTCTTCTACCCAATGGTCCCTCTCACCCACACCCACAGGTCTCTGTTCATTTTTTTTTAAAACAAGAGTTTCTCCTAGCTTTTCTTTCCAAAGCAAAGTTGAAGACTCTCTACACCTGTCTTTGTTATTTGGAGTTGTTTGGGGCTAAAAATACTAGGAGTTTAGGAAACATGTGCTCAGTTCTTGTTAGGCCATTCCATGTCTCCTGAAAGCTTCTTTATTAAATGTTTTGGTTTTATGACTTCATGTTTCCCCCAAATATAAAAAGAATTTGTGTAAAATCCGAAGACATCCCCCAGCCCCAAACATAAAGAAATGCAGACAAAATTCATGCACAAAGTTCTTCTACTCTCAGAAACCCCTCTGTTAAAATCTTGATGCATTTCACTAGTTTTGTTTTCTCTGCAAATACTCATACATAGTTACCAAATGTCCTCACAGTTTTGAAGCATGGTTACTACTAAGGCTTATTTCATGAGCATTTCCAAGTCATTAAAAATTCTCCAAAAGCACCCTTCTAAGTGGCTGTGTAATATCTGCAGCAGTACCATAACTTAATCATTCTCAGATTGTTTCACATGTAGATTGTGCCCAGTTTTTCACCATATAAATGCAGTGAACTGTGTTATGCCTTCTCCTTATATGTCTGAAAATTCTTAGAAGTAAGATTACTGGAAAAATTGAATCTTAGAATCTCATGTTAGTCTAGACTGACATTAGTCAGCCCCAGGTATTTCATCTTAAATATTACAGCAAAATGTTTAATAACTGAAATAGCAAAAGGTTGGCTAATTTTTGCTACTAAAGTGGTTTCATGTTATGCAGCTGGGGGAGAGCACAATGATGTTGTATTAGAATTATGATCTAGAGCTATTCCAAGGTTGTGACAATATAGTTAACATTTATTAAAGAGTTAATATGTGGTAGACCCTGTCTTAAGTGTTTTAGAGACATCAACTGATTTAATCTCATACATCTTAGAGGTAGGTTCTCTGATTATTGCCATTTTACAGATGGGAAAACTGAGGCATAAGAAGGCTGAAAACTGAAAGGTGAATTGCTGGTCTATGACTCAATTCCAGGCATTTTGGCACCAAACCCATGTTTTTAACTACTCAGTGACCCACCATGTCAATAAACAAGTGGATAAATACTTTACCATTTTTACACAGCAAGACTTCACTGCATGGGCTGGGGATGGGGGAATGATGACCTCACTGCTTTTGTCTTTTTCCTTCACTAGCTATGTGCCTGCCTGGGTGAGGAGAGGAGATAAACCAAGCTGCAAAGTTCCCGATTCTGTATCTGAAAGGGAAGAGGAATATATAAGGGAAGAGGAATATATATATATATATATATATGTATATATATACATATGTATATATATGTATGTATGTATGTATGTATGTATGTATCTGGAAGCTGCTAAGTCAGGGAGAAAAGGAGGAAATGCATGGGGAAAATAATTAGGTTTAAGTTTTATTTCATTTTTGGTTTTGACAATTATTAGAGAATCTGACTTGCCTAATTAGAAGCAGTATTTCCCTTCCATTTCTCACCAATTCCATTTAAATGGGTTCTCAGCTCATCTGTTGGTACATTGCCAGATGGAGCAGCAGAACAGAAATCACCATAGACCACAGTGACCGTGAATTCTGAACGTGGTAACTAATCATTTTTGATGCTGTCCACTGCAGATTGCCTTTGTTACAAATGACCTCCTAACAACTGTTCAACTTGGGTGGCTCTAAAGGCATGTTGTGTAGAGTGCCGCTCTGGACTGAAGTTCTGATTAATAGCCATTTTCTTTTGTCCTACTTCCTTATGTTTACTTAAGGTAACTCTTCTGTTACAAAAGACTACACAGGGTGTTTCTGTTTAGGTAAAGTCAACTAGTGTTGCAGAGAAACAAAACATAAGGTACTCACTGCAGCAAAACAATCAGCCACAAATCCACCCAGCTTCGTCTTTTTACCTTCCATGTTCCTCTTAGGAATGGGAGCATTCCTAGCCAGATGATTTGCCTCTGTTCTCACTGGCTCAGGATCGGAATTTGTAATTCTTTTCTTTGTACCAATAGTGAACTAGGGAAGAAAAGAACCACAGAATCTTTGAGGGGATGCTGCCAATATAGAAATCCTTCCGGAGGATTAGGTCTCTGCAGTGGGGGTCTCTAAACAGCCACAAATAGGTTTTAAGTATCTGCTGTCTGCGCTTGGCACCAACATATGCTGAGTTGAAGTGGAGTGGATGGAATAGTAAAAGTAGAAACAGAGATGCTTTTCCTTTTAATTTTTTTTTTTTTTGAGACAGTCTAATAACAACAATGGGAGTAATGGTAATAATAATAACTAACTCTTACTTCATTATAGACCAAGTCCTGTTGCAAATGCAGTGTGTTTAATTTTCAAAGCATTTATGAATAGGTATTTTTCAAAAGGATCATATTTTCTTTTTTGGAAAAGTTTTAGGTTCACAGCAAAACTGAGAGGAACATACAGAGATTTCCCATATACCCTCCACTCCCTACTACAAATTACCTCCTTCTTTGTCAACATCCCCCATTAGAGTAGTACATTTGTCATAATTGATTATAACATTCATTTGTGAACAAACACCTTCATTAACAAACATGAGTTACTTAGGGGTCATTATTATTATTATTATTTTAGAGACTAGGTCTCGCTATGTTGCCTGGGGTAGTGCCAAACCTGCGGACTCAAGTGATCCCAAGCATCAGCCTCCCAGGTAGCTAGGATCGCAGGTGTGCACCACTATGCCTGACATTTTTTAGAGACTAGGTCTTGCTATGTTACCTGGGGTAGTCTCGAACCCACAGACTCAAGCGATCCCTGCCCTCAGCCACCCAGCACTGGGATTACAGGCGGGCACCACCACGCCTGCTTAGGGTTCATTCTTGCTGATACATGATGGACTTGGAGAAATGTATAATGACATGTATCTACCTTAACAATATCATACACAGAATATTCACTTTCCAAAGAATTCTCTGTGTACTACCTAGTAATCTTCCTCTCCCCCTGGGTATTTTCAGTATTTCCACTTTAGAGATGTGAGGGGCCAAAAAGGGGCTATAATTGACATTGGGTTAAACTGGGCAGAAGCCTCCAACCAACAAGCCAAAGGAAAAAAGCAGCATTTTTAAAATGTAGCTTCTGCCACCCAGCTTCTTACCAAATTCATATTGATACAGGATCGTGAGGCAATTAAAAATTGTATTGTCACCAAAATACCCTGGTGGGTGGAATCTGAAGAAACCACGAGAGAAAATGGGCAGTGGGAAGAGAGGACTTATGAAAAGGGAGAAGCAAGGAGAAAAGAAAGAAAAAGAAAGGAAAAAGAGAGAGAGAGAGAGAGAGGAAAATGGCAGACTGAGGGAACAGACCCATGTGGCCTGGCCAGGGGAAATCCTCTGAGAGAGAGAGTTTGTGGTAACAAGGAACAATAGTGGCCAGCAGAAGAGTAGCAATGTGGAGAGTGTGGCACTGCAGCAAGGTGGCATAGTGAGTTGGTACCTGGAGATGGCCAGGGATTTGGAAAGCTGATTTGTGCATCAGCATTTGTGGAAGAAATCTAAAGAGTCTTGGAGAAGTTGAGCAGCTCGGAACATTGAAAAAGAAGCTAAGAGAAGACGTTAGGGAAAGACAGGATTTTGCAGTGCCTGCCTCAGTTTTGGAGGGGCAAAGGGCACAATCTTGGACATGTGTCTTTGGAACCTTTGGGACTGAAAATGGTGACTGGGGTAAGATAACTGGCCTCTTGTGGCAGTAAGGACTTTTTATTTTCCTGGTTAATTTTCCTGCTGCTAAATTGCATTTGTTTGGCAACTGCTTTGCATGGGTGACATGGATCTGGTAAGAAAGTTGGGCAGCAGAAGCAGCATTTTTCATCCATCCATCCATCCATCCATCCATCCATCCATCCATCCATCCATCCATCCATCCATCCATCCATCCATCCATCCATCCATTCAACTAGGTCTTGCGCAGACTCAAGTTGCCTGGGGTACCATGGACTCAAACGATCCCCAGCCTCAGCCTTCCAGGGAGCTGGGATTACAGGCACCCACCATGGCACCCAGATGCTTTTTGAAGAGTAGGTCTTGAAAAATATGTTGCTGGGGTAGTCTTAAACTTGCAAATTCAAGCAATCCCAAGCCTCTTGCCTCCCAGCTCTTGGACAACAGGAGCACACCACCATGCCAGGCTGAGAAGCTGCATTTTAAAAT
The DNA here is from genome assembly GCA_004024945.1 of Uropsilus gracilis. Taxonomy (NCBI): domain Eukaryota; kingdom Metazoa; phylum Chordata; class Mammalia; order Eulipotyphla; family Talpidae; genus Uropsilus; species Uropsilus gracilis. The sequence goes on along the minus strand of PVHY01029711.1, from coordinate 6,533 downwards.
GCCACTTTTTTTCTGAAGGCTTGCTAGGTGTGGTTTTTGTCCCTTTAGGACCTGATTTCAGTATCACCCGTGTGTGCACAGCATTTGCTAAAGTCACAAGCAGTTTAAACAACAGGGTTTTATTTATGTAGACAATTAACCAGGAAAACAAAAAAGTCCTTAATGCCACAAGTGGCCAGTTTTTTTTTTACCCCAAGTGCTGTTTATTCTGCAAGTCCTAAACACATGTCCAAGATGGTGCCCCCTTCAAACCTGAGGCGGGCACCCTGCAAAGTATAGTTCTTCCCCAGTATCTCTTCGCTTCTTCTCTCTCCAGTGTTCTGACCTGTGGCTTCTCTAAGGGTCTTTAAATTTTTCCGGCAGATGCTGATGCAAAGTCAATTTTCTAAACATGCCACCTTGCTGCAGGTCTATGCACTTCCTTTATCAGGTCCACCTTTGGTGGCATCTGGCCAAATTCACCAGCCCCTGGTTACCCCCAGTCTGCCATTCTGGCATCAAACTCCACACTGGCTATTTCTCTACTGGCCACTCTCCCACAATGGCTCCTCGCCACCACCAGCTTACTCTTCCAGGGGGCTCCCAGCCAGGCCATGCCTGCCATTCCCGTCTCCCCTACCTCTCTCTTGGCTCGTCTTTTTTCCACCCTTTGCATACTTCGCGTTCCTTCTGGTGGATCTTTCTCTCAGACTCCGCCCAGCAAGGCAGTATGGCACCCATACAATTTTCAACTGTGTCTTTGCCCCTGTATCATAACTTCCAAACGACGGTGCCCTATAGAGGTCAGACCAAACAATTATAAAACCACTTGGGCTCAGGGAACAACAACAATGTGGTTTATTTACTAAACAGAGGAGACAGGAGTCCTTAGGGCAACAATGGCTGGTTATCTCACTGCAGATAGTGTCTACAGAGTCCAAAAGTCCTAAACAAAAGACCTCTCATTCAAGATGGTGCTGTCCCATCAATGAGGGCCTGGAGCACAAAGCAGTCAACAAGCTGCGGGCCAAGGTCTCACTCACCACAGATGGAGGTGCTCACAGACTGGGCCACTGAGATGACCCTGCAGCAACCACATCCAAAGGTTGGGATGCCGAGCCAGACAATTAATAGCTCTCTAAGGTCACCAGAGCACTGGTCACCTGTCAACAGTGCTGTGACCAGAGCACTGGATAGCAGTTAGGTCACTAACATTGTTTTTGTAAGTTGTTGTCCCACACCAACAACAAGTAGCCTGGGGTCTTTGGTGCTCCTTTCAGGTGATGTCAGAGGCAGGTCAGAGGCAGGTGCAGTCAGCTCAACTTCTGCGAAGCTCTTTGGCTTCTCTGAAAATTTTCAGCTTTTCTTCTTTGGCAGTTGGCTGCTGGATACTTGAGAGCATTCAGTCCAAGTGAGTGCATCCAAAGTACAGCAACTAGATCCTTCTAGGAATTTATCACTGGGTATGATCAGCTGTTCACTTAAACCAAGGACACACAGCCTCCTGACTGCAGAGAGTAGGAAGCAAATGTGCTAAATAGAGACAGAGATGGGAGAGGATATAAGGAGAAAAAAAGAGATGACACTAGATCAAAGTAGATGAATGGCTTCTGCAAGTTTTCTGATTTAGTTCCTGTTTAATTCATCATGAGCCCCAACTGTGCCTCTTTTCTGGGGTGCCATTAGGTGCTCTTAAAACTTTATACTATAACCTCCTCCACTCTTTTGACAATACTAACTTGAAGAGCTTCTGAGTGGGGCTTAGCATTGTCAACTTGTTTCTACTCCCCGGGCTAAAACTGTCTTAATTCCTAGTCACATGTTTGGTAGCTAAGCTGGGAAAACTCAAGCAGCAGGGGCCTCGAAGTGTTAGGGCTGCATGGAAATCTGTCTCCGTGGTCTTTTCATCATAGTGCTGCTAGGTAGATGAACTTTCATTTTCTACTTTCTCTTCCCTCCTACCTTAACTTAATGAATATTGTATTTATCCATAGGTGGCCTCCTGGGGGACAACTCAAAAATCAGCATTTTTAAAGATGACTTGTCTCCTTGATTCTGGAACCATTTTTATTGTATCTTACCATGTAGTAAGGCCTGGATCAAGTTCAAATTCCTTGTTGTTCACGGTGAAAGATTCCTGGTCATCCTCTTTTGAAATACCATTTATAAGCATATCCTTTCTTGCTTGGTGAATGACGTTTTCCCTCTAACTGGGCCCTACTCATGCTTTCAATAAATAACATGCAGGTTTTCTAGGTCCAAAATACTCTAGAGATGAAAGGTAGGCACTGCAAAAGATGTATTAATTCCTCTAGGGCTCCAAGATGCTATTTAAAAGATTATTGCTTCAGATTCCCTAATAGAAACTTGAACCTTATCGATGGCCTTTCTCCTGGTTGTATATGTGTGGAGGTGAGATTAGGAGAAGTAGGGTTCCTGATCTGAAACAGAAGCTGAATGAACTCAGCAAGGCTTAAATGAAAAGATTTTAGTCATATGGATTATAAAGTGTAAAAGGTACTGAAGGTTCCAGGATAAATCAGTAGCAAAGATAGTGTTATTAGATGCAGTAATTACTGAAAGGATGAAGTCCTTGTTGAAGCTAGCTGAAAATAGGTGTATTTTATACTTATAGCCATTTTTCCAAATTGTACTAGACTGAATGCTAATTGTTAAAATATACAATTGCATATGGAAGCTTCAAATTGTCATCCTTTATATTGTTAGTAAATGGTTACTCAGGTTTACTGAACACCTGCAGTTCATGATCCAGTCTCTTATTTGAAATATAGAATAGAAAGATAGACTACCGATGGTATGATTTAAAAATTCTATTCAAGCAAAGAGACTAGAAAAAGACAAAACTTGCAGCTGACCATATATTGGAGGCATCTAGTATGGGAGAAGGAGGGAGAGGGGAAGGTTGAAACTGGGGAGAGAAGAGCATAGGGACTGTGGTGATGGTTCATGGGTGGTATGGTTGGGGGAGAACTATGGGAACTACATACACCTGAAGGGGAAAATAAAATTACTATTCAAAAATTAACCAAGATGTAACAAAATAATTTTTTTAAAAAAGCAGTAAATAATAAAAATGATAAAAAGATAAATATTGGTCTGCAACCCACATCCCTCTCTCTTCTTGCACTATAATAAAGGGGACTATGTGCTCTCTATAATGCAGATACAACATGATGGAGCTTGACTGATGTGGCTCCATGAATGAATGAGACACCCACTCCAGCACTGACGTCCAATCACCAGCACCGGATGCTGCAGCTAGTGACTGATGACTAGGAAGTCACCCCAGAATGGCTAAAATGACAATTCACCATCTTCTCTCATCTTAATGTGAGTTGCCTGGGCATTGGTGGGCAGTTTGTGCTGTTCTCACTTAGGGTACCATGGGGTTGTAGTCAAATGCTGACTGGAACTGGAGTTCTGGGAATGCTTGACTAGGATTGACCTGAAGATGACTTCTCTGCTGAAGTCTGGCAACTCTTTGCTCCTCCATATGGAGTCCCATTGTCTAGTCATATCCATGTGGCCTCTTTTTAGGATGGTCAGACTTCTTACATATGAATGACTTCAAATGCAGGGGCTGGCAATATTTCCTAAGACTTAGGGTAAGAACCATCATGTCAGATGAGCCATATTTTCTTGATTACAGCAAGTCAGAGGGTAGTACTGAGACAGAGCAGGGGACAACTTTACAAGGGTATAACTTCCAGGTGGTAAGAGTCACAAGGAACTCTCTTTGGAGACTAGTTACACATAACACATGTAAGTCACTTAGATTCCATAGTTAATTTATTTTCCTGGCAAAATTAGTATGATCTGACTGCTCCAGAAATTGGTACTGTATTAGCAAAGTTGCAAAAAGAACCCTCCAAATCATAATGACTTAAAACCTGGTCCTCTGGAGGTCAAGTGTCTCTCTCAGTTGGCTCACCTCCCCAGGGTGACCCAGGAGTCCAGGCATTTTGGTGCACAGCATTGGGAACATGTAGATTCCAGCTCATTGGAGCTGGAGGGAAGAGAACAAGGGGAATTCAGAGTCTTCAGTATCTATTTGCCAGAACTAGGCACATGCCTTTTGCCCTAACAATAACCATGCTGTGAAATTTGGGAGAGCATATGGATTATTAGAATCATGAGATTAGGAAATATCTCTGTCATAATGCTATTTGGAAATTTTTGTCTTGTTTTAGTTTTTCCTTTACCTCACTCTCTATAGAATTTCTTTCTTTCTTTCTTTCTTTTTTTTGAGACTAGGTCTTGCTATTTTTGCCTGTGGGACTGCACGCTCGTGTTGCTCAGGGTACCACAGACTCAAACAATCCCCAGCCTCAGGTTCCTAGGTAGGTGGGATTATAGGCACGCACCACCACACCCAACTATTTTTTTGGAACCAGGTCTCACTACGTTGCCCCGAGTGGGACTTGAACCACAAACCCAGTCCCTGCCATGGCTTCCTAGGCTGCCACTTAAAGGCATGAGCCACCGTGCCCAGCCTTCTATAGAATTTCAGAAAAGAGAGTGAAGAGGAAGGACAGACAGGCACAAGAAAGAAAGTAGGAAAGGATATATGGCAAAGAATCTATAAATGTAACATTATGACTACTAAACCTAGTGGTTCTACACAAAAACTGTTAAATAATTAACAGCAAAGGCTTTCACTATATTTCTAAACTTTTTTTTTAAATCAGCAATGATAAGGAAACTAAACCAGATTAAAAGCTATCTTATTGGAGGTACAAAGGTAAACAAGGGGAAAGAAATGATTGAAGAGCACTTCAAAAAGCTTGGTACATTCAAATCAGCAGTGCCTGATTACTTGCATCTCAGGGCGCTTACAGAATTGGCAAATGTAATTGCAAGACCACCAGCCTTTATTATAGACAAGGAAGGTTGGACATGAGAAGGTCTTGACAAGTGGAATCAGCAGATGGAGTACCTGTTTTTTCTTAAACAGGGAAAAGCACAGGCATAGTAATTATAGACTATTCAGCTTATCTTGGATACCTGGGAAGATACAAGAAAAAAATCATCAAACAATCAATTTGCAAGCATCCAGAAGAGCACAAGGTACTAGGTAGTAATCAACATGATTTCGTGAAGTACAAATTATGCCAGACCAATTTAATTCTATCTATGATAGAGTGATGAGCCTGGTGGAAGAGGGGAAAGCAAAACCTATAATTGGAGTTCAGCAAGGTTTTCTTTTGTGTTTTTTTTTAATGCCATCTTCTGCATTTTCAGCATAAACTCTTTGAAAGTAGGCTACCTACAACAACACAGCAGTTGTATGGGCATAACTCTTGATGAGGCAATTAAAGGGGTTAAAACAGAAATTCTGCTTAAGGCTAAGACAGTTATTAATAATAGTTATTTTTTTATTAATTGATGTGAACAAAGAAGATGACAGGAATGAAGAAGATGTTGCGGTCCAAATAACATTCTCCAACACTGGTGGGAAATATGAATAGAGAAGATACACACACACACACACACACACACACACAAACACACAAATCTATGAAATCCAACAGCTAAGTTATAGGAGGTTCAGAAAGGGAGAACAGGGAAAATAGTATAAGGAAATTTGCTAGAGATATTATTGTAGGAAAATTTATCCAAATGAAACTTTATAAAGAAACTTTATAAAAACTTTCAGAGAGAAAAATTAGGTCAACTACAAAAGAATAAAAATTGAGTAGCCAAATTTTCATTAACATCACTTGCTATTAGAATAGAGTAGTTCTATGTTTTGGGGGAAATTGAATTTGAAACTAATTCTATATTTGGTTAACCTATCAATCGACTATGAGACTAGAATACTGATCATTTCTCATAAGCAGCACTTGGATAGTTTACTTTCTGAAGAATTTACTGGAGTATTCATTCCAGCAGAATGAAGGGGTTATTCAAGAAAGAAGGAAAGCAATCTTCCCAAAATGGGTTAGGAAAGAAAAATATGATTAAAAAAATTCATTCATTTTTGAAAGAAGAGAATGAAGAGCTCTAAAGAGGATACAAAAGCAAAACAACTCCAAGCAATTAATAGTGTACTTGAGAAGAAAATAATTATAAACCTGAGTATAAGACAAAATATGTATTTAGCCAACTAAAAAGATAAGCAGGTAGAAATTCCAGGAAAAACAAAAATAATAATTGACAATGTTATGGTCCAACTGTATGGCATAGTAAAATGGCATATGATTTTTAGTAATTCATGTAGTGTAAAAGATCAGAACGCAATTTCACATTTCTTTAGTGCATATTAACATATCCCACCTCTACCAGTATAGTTGTAACAACCCCCCCCCAACCATAGTTCATTGAGATCCTATCACCCTTGGCTCCCACCCTCTTCCCTATGGTAACCTCAGTCCTGCAGTCAGAAACCAATCAAATCATTTTTCTTTTTTTTCCTTTTCCCTCTGCTACTTTATATTTCACAAATAAGTGAAATGATTTGGTATTTGTCTTTTGCCTCTGATTTATGTTGCTATAATCTCAAATTTCACTATTTTGTCACAAATGGCAATATT
>PVHY01029710.1:0-14033 GCA_004024945.1 Uropsilus gracilis | reverse complement strand
TTTTTTTTTTTTGAGACTAGGTCTTGCTATTTCTGCACGTGCAACCGCAGGCTCACATTACCTGTGGTACCACAGACTCAAGCAATCCCCAGCCTCAGCTTCCCAGGTAACTGGGATTAGAGGCACACGCCACCACGCCCAGCTATTTTTTGGGACTAGGTCTCGCTGTGTTGCCCCGGGCAGGACTCAAACGGTGATCCCCCGACCCCACATCGACTCCATAAGCTGTCGCTTACAGGCATGCATCACCGTGCCCGGCATGTCTGGCTATTTTTTAGAGACTAGGTCTTGCTATGTTGCCTGGGGTAGTCTTGAACCCGCGGACTCAAGCAATCCCTGGCCTTAGCCTACCAGCACTGGGATTACAGGCATGCGCTACCACACCCAGCTAACGTAACTCCAGTTTCTAGCACATTGGAGGTAGCACTACATGGTAAAAGGAATGGTTAAGTGGCAAGCTGTAAACATTGTGCTTGTTATGTGTTGTGACTGTAAAAGAATATGGATAGGAGCATCAGGCAGGGAAGTCGCAGGACAGGGAGCTGGGAGAGTGAGGGATGGCAGATGAAGAAGGGAGATGGAAAGGTCAGAGGTCTCTGCAGTGGCATGGGGGTCTTTGAGCTTGGCCATGTTGGAGTAGGTCTAATGGGGGATGAACTTGAAGTTGATGAGCCAGGGACAGACAGAGGTGTCTGAGATGGGAAGTCTGACAGTCAACCCCTTGGCCTATGTGACAGCTTGAGGAGAGTCAGACAAAAAGATGGCATCAAGGGGGGTATTGTGAAGGGCTTAGGAAGAGCAACTGTGGCTTGGAAGGAAAACTGTATGCAGGATGAAGTGGAATTCCAGGGGAAGACAGAGGAGGGGGGTGAACCTGGCATCTGCAGACTGTTTCTATTCTCTTCTCCCCTATTGCCCAGGAGGGGTGGGTGAAAGCTGCCTGGAGAACTGGGGTTTCTTGCAGGGAGATCGCCAGTGGGATCTAAAGGGTAATGCAGGTTTCATGTAGCACAAAGCGTAGCAGGAGGAGGTGTTTGTGTTGCTATTCGTTGGGGAGTTTGACAGTCCAGTTGATCAGTTGATGAAGGAAACACTTGATCCCACATGGTCAGATGGTAGGTGTCATAGAGCTCAATACAGAGGTGGGAATTTAGGCAGCTGCCAGACAGATAAGTAACAAATCACTCTACACCTACATGATCCAGGACAGTTGCCAAGTGGGCCAGTACAAGGCAGGGCAGTCGCCAAGTGGGTCAGTACAAGGCAGGGCTGGAATCTGAATCAGGAAGACCTAGTGGAGACCCAGGAAGGACCAGTAGGACGAGTCCAGCGCTTTGTTTTCCCTGAGATCCTTTACTCACAGCATCTCATTTCCTCTTCCTTTCAGACTGTCTCTGGTAGAGGCAGTTTTCTGCATTTCACAGACAATGAAATTGAGGTGCAGAAGCTTCTAGAAGCTGGAGCTATGTACCCAAAGGATATGAGTTGGCTTTTGCAACTTACTTCCTCTTTAGTTATCTGTGGCCTTTGCTTAAAGGCATTGAGTGTGAGTTGCTGAGCTAAACTTCTGGTTCCTGACTATTGCCCCTTCCATGTCCCCAGCTATGCACCTTCTGTGTCCCCAGCTGTGCTTGTCTTTAAAGGAGGTTTGACTCTAAGTTGATTTACCCTCAGGTTAAATCAAAGGGAATTCTATCCCCCTCCAAGGGATGCAGGCTCTGACTGCATCTGTGTGTGTGTGTGTGTGTGTGTGTGTGTACATGTTGGTGTGCACAGCACATGTATGTCTAGAGGCCAAGAACTCAGCCTCTGTTCTGTGGTAACACCAAGGCCATGGATGCACCTTTGGGTCTGTGTGTGTGCCTCTAAGTGTTTGGAGGGAGAACAGTCAAAAATAGAGGGTTTCTTGTTTCAGGTAGTCTCTGTTTCTTCTACTTTGCATGTTTTCCCTCTTTCCCTAAGAAGGGGTCTCTCAGTGCCTGAGACTGTGTCCCCTCACTGAGGTGCTGTGTCACCCAAAAAACTCTCCTGACACGGAGTCTCCTGTGAGGTCAGAGCCCCTACATCCTGGTTGGGTGGAAACCAAGGGCAGCCCGTGTGGACCCCAGGCGAAGGTTTGCTTTGAGGTTAGGGTAGAGTTGGCTCAGGGAATGCAGCAGAAGATTCCAGCTGGAGCAGCCCAGGGCTCAGCCTGTCTGTCTTCTCTCACAGCACTGGGTGAGAAGAAGGAAGGCTGGTCATGGGAGTCTTACCTCGAGGAGCAGAAGGCCATCACTGCCCCTGTCAGCCTCTTCCAGGACGTGAGTCGGACAATACAGTTCCCACCTCAGGAAAGCTCGTATTGCCCCCGGGGGCTCACCACCGCCTCTTGTGTGTCTGACACATGCCTCAAAGCACTGGCAGGGTGGAAGCCTGGTTAGAGGCCTGGCGTAGAGAAGAACCCAGTCTGTGGGGCTTCCAGGCTGGGCCCCAAGCTCACCCCTCCCTGGGCTTGCAGACTCTTGAATTTGGTGCCTTCCCCTTAGTCATCTACGTTATCTTTCCATGACTTGGGCAAGAGGCCAGCCCCTTAAGTCCACCCCTGACTTGGCTCATAACCTTCCAGGGAACTGGGAGCTACTCTGTTCGCCTGGATCCCTACACTAAAGATCCCTAAACAAGTTACCTCTCTGGTAGTACCAGGCAGATGGGGCCTAAAGTAGCTCCTTCACCCCAAGCCCACTAGGCAAGGCTAAGGCTGGATGGAAGCTGGGTCCTCTCCAATCTGTGCGTTGACAGTACCAGGCGGTCACTCATAACAAGAATGGCTTCAGACTGGGCATGAAGTTAGAAGGCATCGACCCCCAGCACCCGTCCATGTACTTCATCCTCACGGTGGCTGAGGTGAGCCAAGGCTGAGCAGTGTTCCGACATCTCTGGGCACAGACTGGAGACTGCAGGGGCCACGAGGGGGCTGCACTCAGATGGGAGAGGCACTGCCCTGCCCTGAGAAAGCATGTGACCTAATGAGGGAGTCAGGGGAACACACAGAAAGCCAAAAAGCAGCCAAGTGTTGGGGTGGTGATGCACCTTCAGCGCAGGTGGGTCTGAGGGGGAGAGGGTCTAGGGAGAGGTCTGTGTCCTTCAGGAGTTCCCAGCTGCGCAGGAATCAGTCAGGTAAACACACCAGGGGTGATGACAGACATAAACAGGGAGGCACAAGGGGGCAGGAGAGGGGCCTCCCTGGCTGAGTCTAGAGAGAGGAACTGTGACTGAAACAGGTGTCCCAGACAGAAGAAGCCACATGGGCAAAGGCCCTGGGGTTGGCATGGGATACCTTTGACAGAGCGAGTGAGTGGGGAGGGGCAGGTAACAGCAGTGTAGGTTGTTCAGAGCCCTGGGTAGACCTGAGTCTCGGAAGGTGCCCCCAGGCTCCTTCCAGGGCTTGAGGATGGCATGACATCTACCTGTCAAGTGTCTAGAACTTGGGGTTCATGGACTTGCAGGCAGGAGGGAGAGCATGGGGCAGAGTTGACAGTGGTGGAAGCCTGGGTATGAAGAGAGTTGGGGACCTGCTAGCATGAGCACCCCCAGGACTAGTAGGCTGCACTGGAAGAGACGAGGGCAAGGGAAGGGGCCATTCATGGGTATCAAGTCTCTGATTCCCCTTGCGGGCCAGGTGTGTGGTTACCGCCTTCGCCTGCACTTTGATGGGTATTCCGAGTGCCATGACTTCTGGATCAATGCCAACTCCCCTGACATTCACCCTGCTGGATGGTTTGAGAAGACTGGGCACAAACTGCAGCCCCCGAAAGGTAAGGCCTGGCTGGATACAACCATGAGTCCTCCGATCCTTCCCTTCTTCCCTGTGGTTCCTCATTTTCACCCCGATCCACAGCCAGCCTCTGGTGCTAGCCTCCTTCTGTGACTTGGCCCCAGGACACCTGCATTGCCCTGGCCTGGGAGTGTCTGACTAGGTGGTGTCTCGCTTCCCTGGGGGGGTCCCTGGATAGGGTCTTGAGGGTGGCGGGGTCCACAGGCCTGCCCGATTCCACTGCTTCAGCGTGGGGTGCCCTTGCCATGGCCCAGCCTCTGTCTGCACGGCGCTCTGTTCATCCCCCCTGAGGGGCCTAGGTTACAAGGAGGAAGAGTTCAGCTGGAGCCAGTACCTGCGCAGCACCAGAGCTCAGGCTGCCCCCAGGCACCTGTTTGTGAGCCAGAGCCACGTGAGTGCCCCTGAGCGAGAGTGGGCACCGCAACTGCCCCCGGGACAGTCGCCGCAGTCGCCCTGGTACCTGACCAGCATAGGAAAGCTCACTTGCTTTGCTCCGGGCTCTCATGCCAACAGGAGGAGCAGGACCGAGCAGGCTGGTACAGGGCCAGATATAGGCTTTGCCCCATTTCCTTCTGCAGAAGCCCTCTTCCCCTCTCCCTCGGAGGCCCTCGACCACCTCTCGGCCTCGCTGAGATGTCACTGTTGCTCGCTTCTTGCTTGCTTTGCTATGCAGTTCTTGGGGTAACATCCCAGCCTCTTTTCTGGCTGCTGCTTTTCCCTTCCTTTTGCCCAGCAATGAGGCTCCCCCATTCAGTGCCAACAGCTCACCCTTGTCTTTTTGTCTGTTAAAGCTGCTGGCAATTTGACCCAGCAGTTCAGGTATCTCCTAAGCCCAAGCGAGAGTTCTGAGAGGTAGAGGAAACCCCCATGAGAAATATTATTACATCAACAGTCCAGGCTCATGCTGGACCAGGGACTCCTCAGTGCTGATCAGCCAGGGGCTCCCCACCCCAGTCTGCCCCAGAGACCGTATTTGCAGGTTCCAGGCCATCAGTGGGGCTCGTCTCGCTAACAGGACAGGAAATGCAGACTCTTAACTCAAACTTTAAATCCTGGCCCTGCTCTTGCCTGGCCCTGTGGTCCTGGGTACATGATTTAACTTAGAGAATGGGCTGGTCAGACATGTCTCAGAGGGCGCTGCAAGAAATGGGGAGCTGAGGGCTTTTACACATGCACCTATCACATGACAGTGCCCCCCTTCCCCCCATGTCAGCTCCTCCTTCCCTGCCACCCACTCTTGACCCGACTGCCCCTGCCCAGGCTCGTCTGGATGACGAAGACTGCCCAGCCTGGCACACTCTGGCTGCGTGCGTGGCCTCCTGCCAGTCACTCCTCTCTTGGCAGAGCAAGGCTTCCTCTAGGTGTACACGGAAACCAAAAGTTCCTGAGTGGCTGGGGCTGGAGTGTGATTCTGAACTGGAGGAAGGACCCTTTTGCCGGCCTCTCCTTCCTGCCTGTCCTCTGCTTGCCCCAAGCATGGCTTCTAGGGAATTTACTCCTTCCTCTGCCAGCGGGTTCTGGGCTAATACCAGCCAGCCTGGGCCTGGCCGTGGCAGCCCCTCTTCTTGCCCCCAGAGTCCCCCACCCCTGGGCTTCCAGGTGGGCATGAAGCTGGAAGCAGTTGACCGCATGAACCCGTCCCTCGTCTGCGTGGCCAGCGTGACTGACGTGGTGGACAGCCGCTTCCTGGTGCACTTTGACAACTGGGACGATACCTACGACTACTGGTAGTGGGCCTGGGGCATGAGGATCGGGCAGGCGGCAGGGGCAGCAGCTTGAGTCCAGGGAACCCAAGGCCCTGACAGACTGGACAAGCCTCTTTGCTCAGGGGAATAACCAACTGTCCTGTGGAGTTGATCTGAGGCAAAAGGAACACAGCGTAATAGTTACAGTTGATGTTTCATCCAGAATGACCACAGTTAAGATCTTGAGTAAATGCCTGAGGGTCACGGTGTTCCTGAGATATCACTGGGGGCAGGAGCGGATCGTTCTGCTGTGACTTTGTGACTCTCATCAGCCATCATGTAACTCTTGCAAAGTAATAGGATGAGGCTGGGCCTCAGAGCTTTACTTGGGACAGTGATGTGTTCTTGGGTTACAGGTGTGATCCCAGCAGCCCCTACATCCACCCCGTGGGCTGGTGCCAGAAACAAGGAAAGCCTCTCACCCCTCCGCAAGGTGACTGCAGCCCGAGCAAACAGGCCCCAGACCCCTTGCCCCTGATCCCAGCCCTGTACTTCATGAGCTGGATCTCTAGGGTCAGGGAGTGAGAATGGGCATGTTCTGGAGCCTCAGGGTCCTTACCAGGGAGTTTTAGGAGATTTTTGTCAAACTGTGGCTCTGCTGAAGGGAAAAAAGTCAGATGACAATCCCCACCCCAACCCCCAACCCCCCAGGTACCCAGAGTCCAGAATGAAGAAAGTATATCCTTCCCTTTTGGTGTTTTATGCTGATCCCTGTGCAGCAGATTCAAATGGGGCTGGGGTTGTAGAAATGGGGCCTGGGAGGGGTTGGGAGCCAGCATTCCCAGAAAGCTTTGCCAGCAGTAGGGTGGGGACTTGCTTGCCTCTGGCCAGCACCCATCTGCCCCAGGAGCGCCCTGCCAGGAGCTGTAGTACAGGGAGACTGTCCACCAAGGGCCACTCTCCACTGTGCCCTGATCCTGCCTGGGGGCAGAGCATTCCCCCTGTATACCTGGGCGTCTAGACACTGCTCCCATCTTTCCTCCAGACTATCCAGATCCTGACAGCTTCTGCTGGGAGAAATATCTGGAAGAAACCGGAGCCTCTGCCGTGCCTGCCTGGGCCTTCAAGGTGGTAAGTGGGTGCTCCCTATCCCCAGAGAAAAACCCAGGAAGTTGGGAAGCATTCTGCCGGCCACTAGGACCCTGGCTTTCCCCTTTGGCAGCCAATTTCCTAGGCACAGCTTCTGGGCTCCCTTCTTGGAGCTCAGCCCTGCTGAGTCAGGCCTTGGCCTGAGGGGCCTTGTCCCCTTGCAGCGACCTCCGCACAACTTCCTGGTCAACATGAAGCTGGAGGCCGTGGACTGCAGGAACCCTGCTCTGATTCGTGTGACCAGCGTGGAGGACGTGGAGGACCATCGGATAAAGGTGACCTTGGGACCCTGTGGCAAGGGGGAGTGGACAGACCAGCCAGGCAACAATTCTGTAGACTGGCTAGTGGGCAAAGGCATAGTGTGAGCCAAACATAATGGGGGCTGTGCGCTGTGGGGCACAGAGCGCTCAGCTCAAGGCCCAAGACCTTGGAGCTCAGTCTACCTTCATCTGTGACTGCCCTTGGTGGGTCTGAGCAAGTCATTTCTGAGCCTAAACCTTCTCATCTGTAAGATGGGCCTAATCAACGTGTCCTTCCCCAGGCCTGATAGGGGAGCCATAGCTTCATGAGTGAAGCCCTGGCAAAATGGAACAGCTGAGATGGATTATTAGGGAGGTTGGTTCTTTGGTTCTTCCAATCCAGGGTCTTGCTTCTGACAGACCCCAGGGATGGGGAGGGCCTCCTGGACCTACAGGGTCTCCTGGCTGAGCTGGGCTGCCTGAGGAATAGCTGACCTCCCGGGACCTTTCCTCCCCAGCTGCACTTCGACGGCTGGAGCCATGCCTATGACTTCTGGATCGATGCTGACCACCCGGACATCCACCCCGCGGGCTGGTGCTCCAAGACAGGGCATCCCCTGCAGCCTCCTCTCCGTGTGTACCTCTGAGGCCCTCTGATCCTCTATTATCAGTGTCCAGCCCTAGCCCTGCGCTCTGACAAACCCCTCCTGGAACCTGCCCGGGGGCCTGAGCTCCCGCCCAGGTCTAACGCCGATGGCTCCAGTGCCCACAGTGAGCTCTGGGCTCCTCTTTCTTCCTGTCCAGGGGGCTGCTTCTCCCAGCAGTCTCAGTGATCGTAGTTGTCGGGGCCTGAGCTGTGACGCTCATGGGGGAACTTGTGCTTTGGAGGTAGTCACACACCTGGTGAGCTCTCTCGGCACCTGGAAGTGCTGCATGGGGCAAGTCCCATGTGTACTGAGGAAGTGGGGGCTCCCTTAGCTGAAACCCCAGCCTCCCGTACAACCAGGGGCTGGAGGTCCAGTGCCCCAGTCCTTCCCCTCAGGAGTCCCCTCCCTTGTTAATCTGCTACCACCGCTTTGGATCCCCCATGGGACCCTGACTGTTCTCCAAGAAAGGGCCAAGCCTGGAAGAGTTAGCAGAGTCTCAGGGATAAAAACGGGGAGACACAGCATCTCATGAAGCTGCCTGGCCTGGTTCCTCAGGCACAGCTATGTCCACACCAGCTCTGGGTGAGGCTTCTCTCCCAGGGTTCTCCTCTCAGGGCAGAGGGCTTGGCCCTCGGGTTTCCACAAGCTGTAGGAAACCCAAGCCCTCAGTTCCCAACGGGGCAGGTACTGAGCAGCGGGAAGTAGAGTCCCAGCCCACCAGGGCCTCCTCCCTGGTGTTGTCCTTCTCTGTGCACGTCCTCCACCCCTTCCCTCCACCCGAGCAAAGGGCCCTATGCAGATACCCCTCCTTGCCCCCCCAGGCCCCAGAGAGCCCAGCTCCGCCTCCCCAGGGGGCTGTCCCCCTCTCGGCTACCGGAGCCTGGCACACACGCGGACCTCCAAGTACAGCTTTCACCATCGGTGAGTGCTGGGCTCCCCAGGGATCAGGCCCCTTAGGGGGTGTCTGGGTTGCGCCCACTCTGTGTGGCCCATCAGGGTTCACCCCTGTTCAAGACCACAGGGCCAAGCTTGAGAAGGGCTCGGCGGGGCCAGCAGACCGGGGCGACCTCAGCCCTCCTCTTCCTCAGGAAGTGCCCCACTCCTGGTTGTGATGGCTCTGGCCACGTCACGGGCAAGTTCACAGCTCACCACTGCCTCTCGGGCTGCCCGCTGGCTGAGCGGAACCAGAGCCGGCTGAAGGCGGAGCTGTCGGACACGGAGGCCTCGGCCCGTAAGAGGAACCTCTCAGGCTTCTCCCTAAGGAAGAAGCCTCGCCACCACGGCCGGTGCGGAGGGCGAGGGTGCAGGGCCTAGTGTCCTCTCGGGCCGGGCCAGGCACTCATTCCCTACCACTGACTTGGTCCTTCACTCTCCAGGATTGGACGCCCCCCAAAGTACCGGAAGATCCCACAGGAAGATTTCCCGAGTAAGTCCCAACTCATCTGCCCCTATGTCCCCCACAAAGAGTCCACAGTGAGGGCCAGGCGCAGTGGTACGCACCTTTAATCCCAGCCTAGGAAGGGAGGCCAAGACTAAGAATCGCTTGAGTCAGCAGGTTTGAGACCTGCCCAGGGCAATATAGCAAGACCTGGTCTCAAAAAATAGCTGGGCGTGGTAGCGTGCTCCCAGCTACCTGGGAGGCTGAGGCTGGGGATCGCTATCCCCAATATAACTAGATCTACTCTTAAAAAAAAAATAAGAGAAAAAGTCCACAGTGAGACTTAGTAATGATAAAGTCAGTACCAGAAAGGCCCAGAGGTGGAGAAACTGGATTCTGCCCCCCCTCTTTGAGATACTTGGGGGACACAGAGCCTTGGTAAGAGCCCAGCACAGATCCTTCACTGACCTCAGGTCCAGCCTTCTTTCACCTGAGGCCTCGCTGTGAGTCTTCAGGAAAGGCATGGCGCCTCTCTGGACTATGTACTGGACCATGTACCTCTCTGGTTCTGTACTGAGGCAGAGTGATGCCCAGCCTCTGCTCTTCCCAATTGGGGGCTTCCTGAAAGGACAGCCATGGCTGTCATACACATGTGACCTCGAGCACATCATCACACCTGAGCACTGATTACAGGCCAGTGGTGTTTCGGGCGCTCCGTATACACTGTCACTGTCACAAGCAGCCTGCAGTGTGGATGTCATTCTCGCCTCCTATGAGGAATGGGAGACTCAGAGTGACATCATCACCCAAGTGACATCATCTGCTTTTAAGGATCAGAGCTGGGGTCCAGGCTCAGGTCTGACTCCCCCCAGTTTGCTGCTGGCCGATATCTATAGGCTCCTAACCCCCAGGCTAGTTCATGTCTCCAGTCACTCCTCCACATCTCCAGGCCCTGCAGATTGGGTGACGTAGACGACAGAAATTTATTTTATTATACTTCTGGAAACTCATAATCCAAACTGAAGATCTCAGCAGGGTTGCTGGGTTTCTCTCCTTGGCTTGCTGGGTCATCATCACATGATCCTTCCTCCAATGTGCCCCTACTATCTTTCTGTGTCTCCAAATTCCTTTTCTTATAAGGACACCAGGCAGATTGTATTAGGTCCACATTTTAGCTTAATCACCTTGCTAAAGGCTCTACTTCCAGATACAATCCTGTTCTGAGGTCCGAAGGGTTAGGGCTTTAACCAGTGGATTTGCAGAGAGCAGTCAGTTCACAGCCTATTCAAGTAGAAGGGATGAGGGACTGAGCCCTCCAGCATCTCAGCTCTTCCACACACTGGTCTCGGGCCTGAGTGCACTGGAGTCTGGCCTCAGCTGAATGGCACACCTGGGGTCTCAAGGCTAGAAGATACCTTGAGAAATCCCCTGGAGCATTGCAGCTTCTGAGCAGGACCAGGCTGTGGCAAGGCTTCTCCAAGAGCGGTGGTACCTGTATGTAGGAGTGGGCAGCATGTAGCACGTGCAGCTGGTGCTGAAGGCAGACCACCTTTCCTGGCTGGGAGTTCTTGATCGGGCGAGACCACGTCTCCAAGCCCAGCTTGTTCAGCCATAGATGCTGATAGCAAGGCCAGGCATGGTGGTGCATGCCTGTAAGCGGCAGCCTAGGAAGCTGGGGTTTAAGTCCTGCCGGGGGCACGTAGCAAGACCTACTTCCAAAACAATATAGCTGGACGTGGTGGCACGCACTTGTAATCCCACCTACCTGGGAAGCTGAGGCTGGGGATTGCTTGAGTCCATGGTACCCCAGGCAACGTGAACCTGCAGTTCCACGGGCAAAAAATAGCAAGACCTAGTCTAAAAAAAAAAAGATGCTGATAGCAGCGCCCCATCCCAAGGTGGTTGTGGGACTCACGTGAGATGGTCCATGCACTGTGTTTACTCTACCCACCTGTCCATGATTGTTAGTTCTAGTTCTTGCCTGCTTGGCTCTGGCTGCAGTTCTATATCTTGTGGGTGGAAACAAGGCAACTCCTGCAACCTTAGGCCTGAGTGAGCCGGGTCTTGGCCGCCCTCCTGGTCTCAGAGTGAGACCATCTAGGGTGGGCCTGCAGTGGGCTCCTCTTCTGGCTGCCCTCCCCTCCCCTAAAGTGTTCTACCCATTAGGCTTCACTGCAGGGCCAGATCCGACCACCAGGGGGCGGAGCCTACTATGCTTATTCCAGATTTACCCTGAGAACTTCGGAAGCTCTTTGCATATCCTGAGGCTGTGGCACCCGGGGAGAGGGAGGAAGGAGGCTCCCAGGGCCTCAAGGCGGTGCAGAAGCAAGCAGGGCAGAGAGCCCAGGTGTCTGACTCTGACCCTGGGCAAGGCTCCTGCTTTAGCAGCTGGCTCTCAGAGGCCAAACAGCCCACCTGAAGTCTGGAAAGTGGGGACCCACTTTGGGTGAGCAGTTGGATCTGGATCACCCTCTCAGCTGGCCAGGCTGAAAGTACGATGGCCCCCTGCACGCAGCTCGCCTGTCCCGAGTGGCACGGGTCTGAGCAGGCTGCTGGGACCAGGTCCTTAGCACTGCCTGCCAGCCTCCGCTCTGCTTTCCAGCGCTGAGCAGTGATGTCATGCACCAGTCCCTCTTCATGTCGGCCCTGTCCACCCACCCTGACCGCTCACTCTCCATGTGCTGGGAACAGCACTGCAAGCTCCTGCCGGGCGTGGCAGGCATCTCGGCCTCCACCGTGGCCAAGTGGACCATCGATGAGGTGAAGTGCTTGGGCCCCTTCCTCTCACTGCCCCCTGCTTGGCCTTCTCACTGCCCCTGGTGGGAGGGCTGGGGAAAGAAGAACCTCCTCAGATGGAGCCGGACGCTGCTCCTGTCACTACCTCCTGCTCCGGCCTCCTGTCACAGCCCCTTCGTTTCCCCTACAGGGGGTTGGCTGGGGACACCCACAGGCACATCCTGGGGGGAGGGGAGAGGGATATGCTGGAAATCCCACTGGAGGGAGGGCCACATCTCAGGGCCACAGAGGCTGGGGCCTCACTCACACCTCACAACTCAGACACAAGTGTCCTCGTAGGCAGCTAAGAAAAAGCAGCACTGTCCCGGCCTAGAAGGCCCCAACTCTGTAAGCCCACCTTGCCCCTGCTCCCACCCCACCTCCACCTGCACCCCTTTCCCTGCCCCATCCTTTGGCAACATGGCTTCTTTGTTTTCCAAGGTCTTTGGCTTCGTTCAGACCCTGACGGGCTGTGAGGACCAAGCCCGGCTCTTCAAAGATGAGGTAAGTTGCAAGTGCAGGGTGTGGCCACAGAAAAGGGTCCCGTCCCCTCATGCACAGCCCCAGCTAGGGAGGGTCTCCTGCTCTCCTGGAGGACGCTTGTCCCAGGGACCCATGTCCGGTGTAGAACTCGGTCAAGCTCAGGAGCCCTCTGCGCCCTCCCGTGGAAACAGCTTCTGGGAGACGGTGTGCCCTTGTGCCTTCCCAATCTTTTGTTCTCTGCCCAATCTTTTGTTTTCCAAGCTTAGCCTCACCAGTGACAGTCAATTAAAGTGTATCTTGAGTGACACAGGCACCACTCGTTACTGCTGCAAGGACCTTTTCAAACACGTAAAAGCCGACCAAAGATGAGAAGCAGTGAGGGGTAGAGGAAAGGCTCTGGCTTTGCAGGCAGTCTGGCTTCGAAGCTCTTTCCTGCCTGGGTCTGCATCTTCTTGTCTGGAAGACGGAGATAAAAAGGGTGTGTAAGGCCGGGCATGGTGGCGCATGCCTGTAAACAGTAGACTAGGAAGCCATGGCCGGGGCCAAGGAATCTCGGTTCGAGTCTCGGCTTGGGGCACGTAGTAAGACCTAGTCCCCAAAAAAATAGCTGGGTGTGGTAGCACATGCCTGTAATCCCAGCTACCTGGGAAGCTGAGGCTGGGGATTGCTTGAGTCTGTGGTACCCTGGGCAACGTGTGCCTGCAGTTCCACAGGCAAAAATAGCGAGACCTAGTCTCAAAAAAAAAAAAAGGGGGTGTGCAAGCAAGATGGGAAATGGCAGGTGGATTGTTGTTGCAGAATGTCTGGTCAGATTATATGGCTAATCTCTCTAGTCTCCCAAAGCAAGATTGTCAAGGGACATAATAGAGCCTACCTGGGCACCAGGATGCCTGAGGCAGGGCAGTCCTGACCTTTAATGCAGAGCTGTCCTTAAGTAAGGAATTGTAACATGACTCTCCTTCCAAAACGTGCACTCGTCCCCATCCTCTGGAAAGTGTAGTCTCAGCGCCCCAAAAACGCCCACACCGGGCCAAGGGCACACAGCAAAGAGTTCTGCTCCTCCTGCCCTGGAAGATTCTCTGGATGCAGGCCCAGCCCATTCACTTTCTTCCCCCCATCTTTGTGGGGTGACCTTCTCAAACTCTTCCCCAGTGTGGGCACTTTCATACCGGCTTGATGGTCTTAAGTCAGTGCAGGCTGTGCCCTCTGACCAGCCCAGAATGCTCTGGACCACTGCTTTCCTTTAATTTTTTTTAACCACTGTTTTTGTTTTTATTTTTAAAAGACTTCACTTTTTTAAGAGCCATTTAAGGTCTGTGGCAAAATGGAGAGGAGGGTAGCGAGGTTTCCCATGAACCCCTGGTCTCCCACTCACGTGTAGCCCTCCCTCATTATCAGCATCGCTCACCGGTCCATTATTACCTCCCAGGAGGCTACTCCTTGGAGTTTCTGATGGAGATGAAATGATGGGGCAAAATGCACATCCGCAAAGGACCATCCTAGAAGCTTTGTGAAGTGTAAGCACTCTGGACCCAGTGCTGCCATCATGATGGAAAACTTTCCTATCATACCAGAACGTATTAGGAGTTCCCCATGGTATGAAGAAGAAAATGAGACAGAAGAGATTGATAGCTATCTGTGAGGCCAGCCCACAGAACAGGGATCCTGGGAAGCATGTCCAGGTCCAACTTTAATGAAGTTGTGATGCCCTTTATATACCCCAGCAAGGAAATGTCACAATGATGTAATGAGGAAATAGCAAAGCATACGTGGCATATAGCAGCGTGATAACAGGAAGATTTACCTGTGGGGGGTAACAGTCATCACTAATAGGTCATATGTCTCTTGGGACATTCCAAAGTT
>PVHY01029709.1:0-14033 GCA_004024945.1 Uropsilus gracilis | reverse complement strand
GGGGGGGGGGGCAGGTAAAGTTCAGGGTGGCCTAAGGCAGGAAGGAAAAGGGAAAGAGGAACTTTGTTGGTACCTACAAAAATTGAGCAAACAGACATTGAGCAAATAGACAATTACCCAAGGCAGCTCCTTCCTCTCCTATGCTTACTTTCACCAGCTTAGAGAATGGAGGAAGATCCAGGCCAAGTGGGAGGTGTGGAAGAAGCCCCTGGGTGAAGGGATAGTGGCGTTGGTAGCAACGAGAGTCAAAAAACCCCGGAAACCAGCCCACTCCCCAGGCCCCTACTGCCTTCACTCTCAGTCTAGCTACCTGCTGTGTGATCCCAGGC
The DNA here is from genome assembly GCA_004024945.1 of Uropsilus gracilis. Lineage (NCBI taxonomy): Eukaryota > Metazoa > Chordata > Mammalia > Eulipotyphla > Talpidae > Uropsilus > Uropsilus gracilis. The sequence continues at coordinate 13,704 of PVHY01029709.1, read as the reverse complement.
CTTTTCAAAAACCACTCTGTGCCCACAACTGTCTATAGGACACCCAAAATATCAAGTCTGCTTGCAGCAGGGGCAGGAAAAGGGAAGGAGATGGGGCCTCGACCTTAACCCCAGCCCCTGCCAAAGCCCTGTCATCACTGATGTCAAGCCCGAAAAGAGATGGCGACAGAGGTCCAGCAGCAGGCAGGCAGGAAGACAGTTGGCCAAGCTGTTGTTCCCCTAACTTGCTCTCAGGACAAGAATCCTGAGGTGTCCTTGGACCCTTCAGTCCCACTGCCCCCACCCTGCACCACAAGTGAGCACACTGTGTCGCTGTCCAGGCAAAATGGAACCCACGCTGTGCTGGCCAGGCCCCAAGCCCAGAAGAATTAGCAGTGCTGTTGATATCCTTGCCACTTGCCACTCCAGGTGTAGCTTGGGGTCTGATGGCCCTCCTAAAGGGAGCCTGGTAAGGTCCCATGGTGACCAAGCAGGGCAGCACAACGTAAAGGACCTGTGGAGGCAGTCCCGGAAAGCAGGTGAGGGGAATATATATAGCAGGCAGTGGGGACAAAAGAAGTCAGGAAGCAGGATGTAGGAAAACCCGTGACAGAGCCCAAAAGAAGGTAGGCCATGGGAGCCAACTGAAACCAGGCAGTGGGGACAAAGGTTAAAAGGTGGGAACAAATGAAGGCAGACAAGAGGACCACGAGATGTCAGAAAAGAAAGCTATCAGGAGCTCATCCCCTCTGTATAGATGTCACCCCCACACCCTGAACCCCTCTCTCTCAGTAGCCCCCTTCCCACCCAGGTGGTGGTCCCCTCCTTCAGATCAATGGACACAGCCAGAGACCCCTCCTCTCTCAGAGGCCTGGTCCGGTTGCAGCCAATGGGCCCCCGCCCCATCCCTGGGACCTCAGGAAGTCCCAGTCCCTCCCACCGGCTGCAGAGGCAGGGGGGTTGGGGGGGAGAAAGAAGAGAGAAGAGAGACAGCTTGGCAGGGGAAGCTCGCCGAGCAGCCGCGGGGGGCGGGGGGCCGAGAAAGGAGCGGGAAGCGCCGAGGAGGGCTGGCTGGCGGTGCGGGCGGGGGTGTCTCGGCCGCAGCAGCCGAGGTGACAAGTTCCCCGGCCCTGCGGCCCGCGGCCACTGACCTGGGTCCGCACGCAGGCGCCCCGTCGGTGCCTCCGGCGCTCCGTCGGTCCGCCCGGCCTCCCGCAGGCATCGGGCCCCGGGGTTCGGGGCTGGGGGCCGGGTGGGCTCTAGAGGCAAGGGGGGTGGGGGGTGGGGGGCTCTGAGAGTCCCGGCGGGCGGCCGAGGGGCCCGGCCGAGCCGCGAGCTCACCGCGAACGGGCCGGGAGGAGGAGAGGAAGAAGCGCGCCGCGAGCGAACGGGCGAGTGAGCCGAGCTAGAGCTAGCGGAGGGATCGAGCGAGGGACGGCAGGCAGTGAGGTCATCCTTTGAATCTAATTGTCTGAGTCAGGAGGAGATGTGGCACTTGATGCAGGGGGAGGGGTGGGGAAAGGGACCCTACGGGCTCCGTGCCCGTGGCCCCTCCTCACACCCAGGGGCGACCGTGGCCTCCCTTCCCCCCATCCAGGGCGAAGTTGGCTTTTCAGATTCCTGTCTGTCTCAGGGCTGACCTCTGCTGCCGGGGGGGGATCCGTACACAGCGAGATGAGAGACCCAGCGGCCACTGTTGTACTCTCTGGGGCCGATAGGGACTCCCCCACCCCCACCCCAAACCCAGGTCACCTTCCAGCATTTCTACACCCAGCCCCAGGTCATATTCTGCCCCCTGAGGATAAAGGGGGAACTTTAGCCAGTCTTCTAAATTACCCTCTTTCACTTTAGGGGCATGGAATTCCTAATTCTCTTCCCCAATTACCTCTCCCGCTGGGAATTTGGAGGAACCTAGCTCACCTTCCTGCTCTCTGAGAATGACAACGCAATGTCAACGGGTCCCCCAGTTACTGCACTTTGGGGGTCGTGAGGACTGCCAACTTACTCCAAGGGCTCACTGTTCTGCTCGCCCAAACCTCCAGGAGGGGCAGGAGCAGGGTCAGATGCCTAGGGGTCCCCCAGGAGCTGCCCAGGGGACCAGATTGCTAAGAGGGTGTGTGTGGGGGGGCAGACAAGACAGTAGCTGGGTCCTGGGCCTGTGAGGTTAAGTACAGCCATGTATGGACACCAGAACACGTACACATGAACATGTGTGTACACATGGGAGGGCACCCAGCAGCTGGGGATGCTCACACCACAGGCTACACGCCCCTCCCCTCGCCCCTTGGGGGAGGGGTGATAAATATTTAAGGGGCTTTTAGCTCTGAAGGGGCTGAAGCTGGGGGGGGGAGGGAGGGGGATCCACGATGCCTGATTAATGGGGTTACGGGCTTGGATCAATCAGTCCGCCCGCCGCTCCCTCCTACCTCCTCCTCTCTCCCTCCTCCTAATGCGCTTTATCAGGAGACGCTTTTCTGACTTGGCAGCATCGGGTGTTTTAAATAGACCCATTTAGAGCTGGGGTTGGGGGAGAAAGGAGGGGGTAGAGAAGAGAAACAGAGATTGAGACAGGCTGGGAGAGAGACAAATCAGGAGAGAGACAGGCCCCGAAGAGAGACCAAAAGAAAGACAGAAGGAAATGTAGAGACATGGAGATAAGAAACTGAGGAGTCTTCCATGGAGGCTGGAACGGAAGAGGATTGATGGGAAGCTAGGGAAAGCTGGGGGGCCAAGAAACAGAAACAAACAAACAAACAAAAAGAGACAGAAAGAGAGCAAAAGAACCACCAGCAGTAGGGAGAAATGCAGAGAGAGGCTCTCTGCAAGGGCTGAGTGCTAGCCTAGGAGACAGTAGATACCTTTTATTTCCAAAGACAGTTTTTCATCCACTTTGTTAAATTAAAAAGCTGTTTTTAAAGTGGTGCTGGAGGTGCTGCTGGGGGAGGGTGGACAGACCTGCCAAGTCCTCCCTCCTGGCCTCTTCCTCCCAGGGCCCCCACAGAAGCTGCCTCAGCCATAACCCCCTGGGGTGTTCTCCAGCTCCCCTGCTTTCTGCAATCCTCTGGGATCCCCAGGGACAGGGTCAGGGCATCTGAGCTACTGTTCACTGGCAGGAAGTCCTTCCTGCTGTCTGGCTTCAGTCCCTCCTGCTGCAGGGAGCCCATTCTCTTGCAAGACCACTAGCCTCTTCTCCAGCCTGTCCTGACACCCTACGGTGGCCCAAGTTGGGGAGATCATGTGCTTTCATGGCTCAGTAGACTCACTTTTACAATGAGCCATCTGACTCCTCCCAGGTATGCCTTCTATACATATTTATTATCTATTATTGTGTAAATCCTGACTTCCATCAGACACCCTAACCCATAGCCTTGGGTCCTGAGAACAGTGAGAGCAAGCTTAACTCTCTACAGCCCTCCGGAACCTCCTGCCTCCCTTCCTCTTCTTCAGAACCCCAGGTCCATCTTAAGCTCCTTTTCTAGCTAAGTGTCAGTCTGGGATACCTCACCCCACCCTCAACAACACGGCAGTCCTAGTTCTAAAGGGTCGTTCCCCCCTACTCCTGGCCGGGAAAATGGCCAGTCTGTTTGGGAGCTGAGATGAAAAGCCCAGCCGGCCTTTGTGGGCCTCTGGCGGGTTTTGGACAATAGGCCCTTCCGTTCCGCTCCAGCGCCTTGATTCCTTGGACACCCCCACCCCCGAGCTGCCAATCCAGGGGCCTTGCTTGGGCTGAATGAAAGGCAAGGAGAGTCAGATTCTGGACTTTCTGACCCACCCCCCCATCCCATCTCCTCTAAGCCCAGCTGCTCCCCCTATCAAGCCAGAGAGAGGGAGCCTAACAATGAGACAGAAACATACTCCCACATCCAGGATCCAGTCCTCCCAAAGCAGAGCCCAGTTTTCAGATCTAGCTTTGCCCTGTCCATGCCACTGAGGGTGTCCTCCTCCTTACAAACCTATCATGGGGTATGAAAAGCCTCAAAGGAAGAGGTCTCAGAACTTCCTTCACTCATGTTCAGACCTACAGCCACCCCACACCTGCCTGATGCCCTGAGACTGACCTGTCTCCCTCCCCCCGGCCTCCAAGACATACCTCTTCACCACTGGTGGCACACGGAGCGCATCAATGTCCTCCTCCTCCAGACCAAACTTCCCAAAACGTCCAAAACCAAAGGACAAGACTGGATTCTAGAAGGGCAAAGGGCACACATCAAGGAGTCACAGAAGAACCATAGGCTTCAGTCTCAGAGTTCCTTCCCTGTTCACAACTCCACAGTGAAAAGGGGAGCAGACAAGCATCCAGAGAGGAGAAGCTGGGAGTAATTCAGACTCCCTTCAGTACCTCTTGCTGACATCAGGTTCTGAACCCCACAGACAAAAAAAGGCCAGAAATCAGTGACCCTGGCACCATACACATGCACATACACACCCAGAGATGATCCCATATCCCCACACAACCACTTGACAGACACAAGCACCATCATATCACACATATCCCCACACACACAGAGAGACATATGGTCACCGGCAGGGCAGAAACACCCACCATCGTGCCATCTTCTTCCTCTCCCTCATCGCCACTATGATTTATTGAACATCTGTTATGTGTCAGGGACCATGTTAGGCACTCTATGCATTATCTCATTTAATCCTCATGACTTCTCCATGAAGTAGGTTCTATTCTTATTCCCATTTGACTGTTGAGGAAACTGAGAATGAATCAGGAAGGCTAAGTATCTTGCCCAAAACTATAGGGTTGATCAGTCCCAGAACATCAGTGGAAGTTCCATCTAGCTCCAAAGCAATCTGCAATCTGCCCCTGCAGCTCTCCCTCTTGCTGTCACAGTGGCCTTTCCCATAATAGTGGTAACAGCTGACACTCGTTCAGGGTCCTTGATGAGTCAGACACCACGATATATATGTTTTTGCACTAAATCATCAAAATAACCTTTGGCGTTAATCTTATGTCTATTTTACATAAGAGGAAACTGAGGCTCAGAGAGTAAAAGCATCTCACCCAAAGCCAAATGGTAGCTGGGAAGGAAGCTGCCATTGAGCTCAGAGTATCTTGAAAGCACTGTTCTCCTGCAGCTCCAGCTATGCAACAGAGCCCACACACCACGCATTCCACCAGACTCCATTAGAGTCTCAGATCCAACCCCCCCCCCAAAAAAAAAAGAATGTACATCCCAGATGTGTCTTACAAAAGATATGATCAGGTAGCTTAACATGTACACTGAGAAAGGAACCCTGTGTCATCCAACTCTGCCCAGAGATGTAGAGAAACCACCTATCAAGGAGAGAGGGGGCCAGAAACTAAAACAGGTGTTAGAGACAGGATGGCTGGTGTCACAGACACAGACATATCAAGACATAGGCCCGAGGAAAGGGAGACAGAAAGACACACACCAGGCCTAAGAATGACAGATATAGTCACAAAAGGAGACGACAGAGGGAGGGCACAAGCTGACATGAAAAGACAGATAAAACAGACACAGGCATAGACACATAGACTCATTGAAGCCTCACAGGAAAAGAATTGTGAATGCAAACAGGCTCAGGCTGTGTGTGGTGTGTGTGTGTACGCACGCACATGAGTGGGGGGGTGTAGTCTGTATCGCTACGCACATTACACCAGCTGCTTCCAGCAATTTCATCTGATTAATAATAAATGCTCCATAATTACAGCCGCTCCCCCAGCCCTTCTTCCTGTTTTTTGTCAGCTGCCGCCAGGGCAGCCCCCCATGGACCCAGTGCCCCCTCCATCCTCACCTGCTACCTGCTAGGAGGTTGAAAGGACTTGGGCTGATAGAGAAGGCCAGACTCCTTATATGAAGGGGAATACCTATCTCTCTATCTTGGATTAACACTGTCTTCCTCCAAGCAAAAGGTCCTCTCCCTTAGGTCTCACTCAGAATTCTCTCCCTACCCTAGATATAATCTGTAATCCCTGTGAGGTCTAGGGGCCCAGGTCGAGCAGAGAGATGAACCTGAACTACCCTTGCCCTTTCATTGGCTGGAAGACATCTTCATTCATAAACTTCCCCAAGCCTGGGAACTTAAGAGGAGGAAGAGACCAGGAGAGGGGCCCCTAACCCATCGTCCATCCTGGCATACCTAGTTTCTGACACTGTTCCCTCATGCTTTGGACACTCTGTAGCTCTGCTTCTCATTCCTGAGTCCCCCCCAGGTCCACCTCCTTCCAAGCCTCCCACCCTAGCTTTCCAAGGCAGCTCTATCAGAATCAGCTGCATGTTTGTGCTGATCTGTTTCTAATCGCTGGGGCCTGGTTCACGCTTGCCCCCCCCCCCCAATATTGATTCCATTATTTGGAGAGTCATTGACGTCAGGGACCTGGATGGGTGCCAAAACCGCCTCTCTCCAGGCCTGGGCCAAGGCCCACCCCCCATCCCACAATTTCACAGAGGGGCCCAAAAAGGTCAGCTTACAGGCCAAGGTGACACAGCAACTGTCCTCAGAGGTTGGGCTCTTCTTACCTTTTGTGGACCATACTGTGCCACTCCCTTTTCCTGGGGTGAGAAGCTACACAGAGTCCTAGGGATCAGAAATATGAGTGGGGACCTAAAAAGGGGGCTTTCAAGAACCTCCTAGAGGCTCAAGCTACATCAAAAGGCTCTAAGAGGTAGGGATGGGGCAGTGACTGAGAAAAGACTACTTAAGGAAGGTTTTGTTTTCTTTGCCACGCTGCTGAAAGCTGGGCTTGGAATGGTTACTATGGGCTACTTGATTTTTGTGTCTGATAACTGATGTATCTCCAGACTGAGACAGAAATTCTCCCCAGTGTAGAGTAACAGATTACTCTAAATGTTGCCATAATTTGACTAACTGGCCCTATCAATTTGGTGAGTCTTTGCTCCATATAAAACAAAGACTCTGCACATCATCTGCCAATGCAGCCTCAGTTTCCCCACACCCACACACTCTCCCATTCTCTTCTGGTTCTGAGCGAGTATGTGTGTGTGTCTCAGTGTCACTGCTACACCAGCCCTCACTGGCAATTCTGAGGCTCTGGCTGGGCAGGGTATTTTTAGGATACGAACCCTGTGTTCTCAGACAGACATTAATAACCAATACAGATAGTCTGTGATACCCGCAGCAGCTACAAAGCCTCAAAGCCCAGTCTTGGAGGCTCAGAGATGGGGTCCATTGCCTCAGCTATGGTCCAAGAAACCCAGACCTAGCAAGGACAAGGGATGCACTCACAACCACATGGAGAAGAAAGGAATTTCCCACCTTCCAGAAAGCCCTACCGCTGGGGAAGAGGACAGAGGTGACGGTCAATCTCTGTCACAGTCTCAGGGTCACTGTCCTGACCCAATCTCCTAGTCTGGACCTTTCAAGGAAGAGGCAGCTACCTATCCTCTGCTTGTCTCCCCAGAGTACATGGAAGTCCTTCCTTTAGTCTAGCCTGCAAATGAGTCAGGTCCTTCAAGCCAAACAGGGGTATACAAGAGGGGCTATTAGTTCTCAGGTCACAAATCCCAGAGTCCCCACTCTGCATGGTCTGTCCCCCTCAAGGGTTCTTTCTCAGCATTTATTGAGCACTTAAGGTCCTGAGAGGACCTTAAATCCCATATCTCTAATGAGAGAAAAGGCTGTTTTTCATCCAGCATGTCCTCCTGCTGAAGCAGGTGAGCTGGGGCAGACACACCATGGTGAACAAGGCAGACCCTGTATCTGACTGCCACGCTGCTCACAGGTAACCTTGCTGAATGTTGTGAGGGGAAAGTGAGGATCATATAAGTGGGATATACTGACTGTACTGTGTCTGGAAAAACAACCTCCAGCAGCACCGAGGACTCTTCATTGCGTCTCAACTTCAGAACTGGGCCCTGATACTAACCAGAGGTCACCATCGCAGGCAAAATGCAGTTCCTTGCACGGGAGCTCTAGCATCAGCCTCTAGGAGCTGGTTCTGTAAAGCAACAGTGTCTGACTCTTCCCCTACATCTGCCCTGGCTCCTCCCTTCACCTCTTGGTCCCCAGAGTTCCCTCCTCAGACGACCCCAAATCCAGTTTGGCTCTGTGCCTTTGAAGACTCTTCGCCCTCTGCAGAGGTAAAGCTGGGTGATGACCTAAGCGAGCTCTCAGCCCACAGGGACCACTTGCCTCCCCAGCCCCTCCCCACAGGAAGCCAGGAGCCCTGTGGGTGTGGGCCACAGGAGTTTACACAGCTGAGGTCTCCCCCACTCCTCCCACCTCATGGTAGACCTGGAGGAGGGGTCAGCTCTCCTCAGCCTCCTTGCTCTCTGGGACCCCCCAAACCAGGCACACATGGTCCCCCCCAACCCATCTGCATTTCAAAGAAAATCCACTCCATATGTTTCCGATTCATTTACACTTCAACTCACCATGGGGGGGCAGAGAGCAGGGCGCCTTGCCTCCAAGCCCCCTACCCCCATAGGGGGCTGGAGAGCATGTGTCTTCTTCAGGAACAGGGAGCAGTTACAGCTCAGCCATCTGACCCTGAGAGTAGGGTCCCTCCTGGCAGCTCTTACAGGGAGCCCCAGCCACTGGCCTCCATAGTGGGAGGGCAAATAAAGCCCTGGGCAGTGTCTCCAGGGCAGGTGGAGTTTTAGGACTGGTTGCACTTACATCTCCCCTCCGCCCTCTTCCCCCCACTCCCCAGCCAGGCAACTGTTCTACTTGGGGAATGCAGTGGAGAACCCTTGGCTTGCCCGGAGCTGGAGCCAGAATAAAGGCTCAACAGGCATTCCAGAAGCCACTAAGTTACAACAAGATATAACTTGGTCCCTCCCTCACTGCAGCCAGAGCAGAGAAGAGACAATGGGTTCCAGTCCAGTGTCCTCTGTCAGCTACTTTCTCATCACAGACTGGGGCTAAGGTCTCCCCTAGAATCAGAGACATCCAATATCTGGGAAGGGTCAAAGGAGTCTACCTCCTTACCAGATCAGTCTTCACACCCCTCCCATTGCATGGACAACTAGGATGGAGGAATATCTTGGAAGGGTCGCCACATCTGACCCTCTCTACTACACAAGGAGTATCAAAAACTGTTTAATGGGTATGTGCATATACAGGACACAAGGAGGGACACTAGCATAGGTGTCCCCTATACCAAAAAGCTACAAGACCTTTCCGCCAAGAGCCTAGTCTACTTGTGGGAAGGAAGGTGGAAAGGCTTACCTAGGTCATTGTCTGTCACATCCTTTCCTTCAACCCACAACCTAAGTGAGAGACATGACCAAACATGTGTACCCTCCCCTTTCCACCCTTGAAAAGGATGGTTCCTGTACCAGTCCTGTTCCTCATCTCAAATGTCCTGACGAACCATAAACCATGGAAAGTAGGGGTATATTTGACAGAGTTCTGAGTTCCACCAGGAGTGTGAACAGCACAGTCGTAGTGTAGTCCCAATGTGAACCCAGGACTAGTGTGCTCCTGATTGTCCACCCAGGACAGAAGTGTGAATGTATGGATTCTATGGAATCTATGGATTCCCATATGGATCAGTATGAGCATTAAAGTCCTAGTCTGAGTGGGAGCTCCTGGTCTTAAGGGCATTCTGAATGTGAGTTGTAGTTCCGCATATGAATCTGAGTGTGAGTACTGGACTCCCTTTAGAAGCCCATGTGTATGAATAGCAGGTCCCTAAGTGATTCACCAGAATCAAAGTAAGGATCTTGAGTGTGAGCACTAGAGTCCTAATATTAATCCAAGTATGAGTGATGAAAATAATGCAAATTGTTGGAGTCAGAGAGTCCCTTGAGGTCACAGGGATCTGAGGGAGTCAACAAGATCCCAGAATGAAGGTTGAAGGTGAGCCCTAGCTTAACCCATGTGAGTATGACCCCCAGAGTCCCCATGTGAACCTAAGTGTGAATCTGAAGGGGCTAGTATGAACCCCAGTTGGGACTGCCATTCAGACTGTGTGTCTGAATACAGAAGTGTAAATCTGAGTAGGTGCTCCAAAATGGCAGTGAGTCTAAGAATTCACATTCTGAGTATGAGCCCCAGAATATGAGTGTGACTCTCAGTAAGCTCCAAAGTGTTAGTGTGAGCCTCAATGTGAGCACTGGAGCCCCAGGGAGATTCTAAGTGTGAGCTCTAGGATTGGTGTGAATTTATGAGCCTCAGAGAGCAAAGTGAATCTACGGGTCAACCAAGTGTCCCCGTGTGAGCAGGGTCCCATGTGAGGCTGAGTATTAACCCCATCACGGAAGTGCACATCTGAACATGAATCCCTGAACATAAGTATGAATTGGAGTATGAGTTCCCTTGTCACATGTAACTGTGAGTTTGAATCCATATGAGTATAAATCCCAAGTTTAAGTGCCCCAGTGGGAATCTGAGTAAGAATTCCAAGCCCCAAGGAGTTTTAAGTGTCAATTTTAAACTTCTAATTTTTGTGTAAGGCACTAGCTTCACATCATTATTCCTGACCCAAAGAACCAGCCATTTGACAGTGGAGACAGGAAGGTATAGTTTATTGAGACACACAGGCCTCTCAATCTCCCAAGCCCTGGCTAGCCCAACAATCACAGGAATATCCAAGTGTTCAAGCCCCATTCCCACCCAAGCAATAGCACACCATCACACCCAAAGTTAGGCACACAAGAATAATCTGTTTCAGACACCCTGGACATGCAGCAATGATAGCCGCATAAACACACCCAGCGTTTCATAGCCTAGCCCCCCCTTCCCCCCCTCAGTGATTATAGCCACAGGAACATCCCAGGGACACAGACACAAATACATCAAGAGTTACAGGCAAAATAACTAGTGTTACAGACACACTCCTACTGTGGCATTCAGACACACACCTAGAGCTGCAGACAAGCTGCCAGCCACACAGACACATTCAGACGCTTCTCAAAGAGAGAGACTAGACGGAAAGAGAAAGAAAATCCTGAATTTTCAACAAGGCGTGAAATAGTCCTGTCCGCCTGAAGCTACTGAAGGGGGGAGGGGGCCCAGGAAGCTAGCGAGAGCTAGCCGCCGGAGAGGAGGTTCGGGAGAGGAGAGCAGAGAGGAGCCGAAGAGGAGAGCTGTCCGTCTGGTGACCTCCCCGCAGCCCAGCCCCCACGCACGGGGCGATACACTACTCGGAACAACACAGGAACACCCAGGCCGGCACACACGGAGCCGCACTGGACACACACGAGTGGACTCACAAAGAGACACTTGGGGATAAACGGACTCGCCGGACACACAACATAGAAGCACTTACAAAGAGACACCGGAGGAGAGCCACCACAGAGATCCACCCAAGAGGACTCACGAGGAATCCATAGGCAGGCTCACGCCGACACACACACACACACACACACACACACACAGCGGATTCGAACGGACACAGACGCTGGCAGACGCGCAACCATCCGTTCACACCCCTGGGCGCTTTTAAGTCCAGATTTCTAGGAGAAAAGGAAGGCGCCTCCGGGCGCGCGGGGGTCAGAGCGACCCCCCAGCTCCGGAATTTTCCTAGACCCTATGCGCGCTGCTGAGAGGTGGGGGAGAACGGAGCCTTCAGGACCACCGCCCGGGCCACCTCCCCCAGCCAGCAATCCGCCCCCACCACCACCACGCCCAACCCCCGGCGCGCCCAGACGTGGGGGGCCGCTTCTCCTGCGCCCTCACCCCCGAGTTTGCGGGCAAAGTTTCCGGAGAACTTTCCTGCCATCCCTAGGTCTCGGGCCCACGAGTGTCCCCTCCCTTTTCCAGCGCGCACGAGGCCCGCGGGTCTGTCGGTCAGCCGAGGGTTTGAAGGTCCGGCCGCGCGCTGTCTGCCGCTGGGTACTCACCGCGCCCTCGGGCCCCTGGGGCTCGGCGCTTCGCGCTACGACGGTCCCCGCAGGGAGCGAGGCGAGGAGCGCGGAGCTAGCACTGCCGCCGGTTCCCGCCGCCAAGCCCCGCGCCGCGCCGGCTGGAGCCGCCGCCTCCGCTGCTGCCGCCGCCGCCCGCTCTGCACCGGCTCCTCGGCGCTCGGCGGCTTTAACCCCCCCATCCTCCTCCCTCCCTCGCGCGCTCCCTCCCTCCTTCCCTCGCCCATGTGACCGCGGGCGCCCGCTCGGCCGCGCGCGCCCTCGTTCCCCTCCCCCTCCCGCCTTGTCTCCCCGCGCCTCCGCCGCGGCGCGCCACGACCCCCTCCCGCGGCCACGGCCCCCGCGCGCCCCCGCCTTGGCACGCTCCCGCGCCTGGCACGCGCGCCCCGCTCGCGCGGGCACACTCGCCGTACACAGGCCTGTGAGCCCCCGCTCCCACTGGCCTTGCGCTGGCACGCGCCCTCCCCCCCCCGCTGGCACACTCGCCCGCACTGGCACGCACGGCCCCCTCACATTCGCCCTTTCTTGGAAACGCCCTCCAGACGGCTGTGGTCCCCGTGCTTCACGCGCAGCCCCGACCGCGGGTCTTAAAAACGCGCGCACACACATATCCACACCCACCCCGCCGGATCCCCTAGGGCCGCGGGGCGCGCACCCACCCACCCCCACCCGGGTCGCTTATTCACTCTCTCTCTGTCTTGTCCAGGTCTCTGCTGCGCAAACTCCCGCACGTTCAGGCCCTGACTGCCTAGTACCCACACCCTGGTACACCCAGGACCAACTCTCACGCTCTTCCTTCCGACTTCTCCGTGAGCGGGGGCTCGAGTCAGACGCCCCCTCCCTCCCACCCCACTTTGGGCAAAAGTCTCCACCCCTCCTCTGTTCCTACCGCCCTTAACAATGACACCCCTCCCCAGTCATATCCGGATAAATCCTTCGCGTGGAGGCAAGACTTTATGCTCCCATGACCTAAGATGGACCAGGCTGGGGAGCCCAGGCCCTCACCTTCCACCGTGCCTCCGGTGACACCACCGAACTGTCCTCCTTCCTTACCCCCACGGGTCACATGGCCTGAGAAGAAACCTCCACTGGGATGAAGAGAGCAGGGAGGGCGCGCCCTCCAACTGGACGGACAGCTCAGAGCGTGGGACACGCGCGAATCTGGCTCTCGCGGTTTAGCTCTCGAGCCTCCCTTTCACAGCCAGGGTCTCTGAGGGGCCGGTGCGCTCCCTAGCCCCTCCGGGCTACAACGTGGGGGATTAAGGCTAGACAATCCGACCAATTTCTGAGGCCACGCGAGAGCGCAACAGAAAGGGTGGACGCCTGAGGCGGAAAACATGTGGCCCACCCTCATCTCCACCCCATGGATTTTTCGCCTGACCTTTGACCCATAATCTCTAAGTCTTGCCTCTTGAGGAGTTGCTCCAGGGCCGGGGGCGGGGAGAGAAAACTATCTCGCGGTTTCCTCACACCTTAACCCAGTGCACTGCCCGGGCCCTTTCCCAAGAAATGCCTCGGGGACTCCCATTGCAGAAGAGGAACCTTCCCGCCACTGGTGGGGCTTTACACTTTCACTTCTGTGGCCGCAGAATCCTCTGCAGGCAATTGACAGGGGTCAGCCCGGCTGAGGCGCTGAGAGAGCGCACTGGGATTGAGGGACACACAGCGAACCAACGACGCCCAGCTCAGGTCCAGCCCACCCCCGCCTATACGTAGTAGGCGTACCAGAACCCCGGGCCCTTAACCTCTAGGTCCCGGGGCCGCAGATCTAGACCAGGTGGCCAGGGGGAGCAGATCAGCGCGACGTTTCTAAGAATAGTGGGGGGCGGAAAGGGGTGAAGGGGAGGGTCAGAAATCACCCCTCCCCCTCCCCCTGCGCCGCAGCCGGGCGGGAAAGAGAATCCGCGCTCACGAGCCGCAC
>PVHY01029708.1:0-14036 GCA_004024945.1 Uropsilus gracilis | reverse complement strand
CGTATCTGTAAATAAATCTCTTGTCTATCCTGGTTGTTAAGGTTGATATCTGAGCAGCTGCTGCGCGCAGGCGGGAGAACCCATAGGAAGGAGGAATTTAAACGGGGGTGTCCCTATCCCCCGATAACACAGTCATGCTAAGAGGCGGTCACCTTGACCTAGGCTCCCTCCCAGTGAGATATCAAGACATAGCTGCAACAACCTCTGCAGAGAACTTGCTTTAGAATGTGCTGGGAAGAGGTATGGGGTTGGGGTAGGGGGAACTCGGCCATGAAAAGAAGGGAAGATGGACGGGAGATGGGGAAGTGTTTCCAGGGATAGGGAAGCCTGAAGACCCCCGACTGGTCCACGGACATCAGGCAGAAGAGCTGGCCGATGGCGTGTGTAAGGGAGACCAGAAATGGAAGAGATGATGCGTCTGAAGCAGCCGCTTTGTGCTGGGCCGTGTCTGGGGTCTTTGCAGATAGTATCTCAGTGAATTCTCACCCTGTTGTCATCCTCGAGTAACTTTTATCACCATCTCACCATTTCACAGATGAGGAATATGAGCTTTGAAACGTCACCTCGTCTGCTCTGTTAACTTTACTACTTTATTTTTATTCTCCATTAACTTTTAACAAGGCAGAGACAACGAGAATGCCATTTCACTACTCTGAGTCCGTCTGAGGACAATCCCCGGGCGGTGCCACACAGCTCCATTCTCTGCCCCCGGCCCATCTCTTCTAACACAAATTTCCCACTCTGTGTCAAGAGAACAGTCCTTTTGTTTAAATGCAAAAGAAAGCAGCACAGAAACCTTGTTTTTCAAAGGACATGGCACATGCTTCAAAAGACTTCAAAAGCCCGGGTTATAAAAAAATTCAATACCTTCCTCGAGTCTCCCTAAATCATCCATCCCTCGCCCTGAATAGCTGCTGGAGGACGGCATCTGGTACCATTTTCTGGATCTTGAACTTCACAAACCTCCCACCATTTCCTTCTCTGAGTTCCTTCTTTCTCAGTGGCAGCTATTCTCTAGCTTTCATGCCTCCCTCTCCCTCTTGCCCCCTTTCAGGGCCCAGCTGTTGAGTCCTCCCTACCAAGGCCATTCAAGTCCATCAGAAAGGGACACTTTCATGTGCCCTGAAACGTCCAGATTGTCAGAATGCCTGTGCCCTTTTCCCTCGGAAGCAGGAGAGAGCAAGAATGTCATCACATGTACATGTGACGCAGCCACACAGTTCAGCTCCAGTCACGCAGTTCAGCTGCCAGGTTGCTGCTGTTTCGCTGTTTGGAGACGAGGCCTTCCCCAGACTCCGGCTGAGCCCGGATTGTGGAGCATGCTTCGCCCCGATCCATTCCCACACTCGTGTCAGTCCCAGTACAAGACTGTGTGTTACTAATACCATACTGTCCAAAGCCTGTTCCCGGATCCGCCCACCGCCTCCTCAACTCCCCAACGCACCCTCACACCCAGATCTCCGTGCCATTATCAGAACCTATCAGCACTTCTGCTGGGCACTGTCATCGCCACCTGTCTCTCCTCTCCCAGGCAGCAGGTCCCTAGCTCATCCTCTCCAGAGTCAGTCTTCAAAGGGTCCTTCCACCATCTTGTCACATTTGCCATATTCAAGTGAGTGTCCTCCCGGAAGGACCCTTCCTTGGGAGTGAACCCCAGGAGGAAAAAGATACCCCAGCAGCTGGAAGAGCTCCCCTCAGCACAGGTTCTCACCAAATGTTTGTCCAGACCAGAACTGCCTCCGGAGGGCTGGTGATACTGCTCCACTTCCTCGCGTTAGCGTTCATCTAAGATCTCACTTCCCCCTTTGCTTAGGATCAGATTTCTGATTAAGCTTTTCTCACTCACTGGAAGAGCCAGAGCCTTTCTATCTGCTCTGTGGTGAGCGCCAGAGGTATGTGACCTACACGCAGTGGCTGCCTACCCTGGTCATCTGTCACCACCAGGGCCACCACCCAGCGTGTGGCCAGAAAAGGTTTCTCTGGAATCATCTAGTTAACGGGTCTAGATCCCCTAGGTGTAACGACACTGAGAACACGGCTTAACACACAAATGTTTTCTTGATGAATACTCTCCCCCTCCTTCTTTCCCTTCCTTCTCCTTCCTTCCTTACTTCCTTCCTCCCTCCCTTCTTCTCTCCCTTCCTTCCTTCATTCCAACAAAACAAAATTGAAACAAAGTTTTCATGCACATTTCAGCTCTGTCTCTCTCTACACTGGCAGACAGATTTGGGCGCTGCCAGCACCTGGTGGAGATAAAGATACAATCAGACACCCACGTGGGTCAAGTGATGCAAATGAAAGGGTCACCATGGCTGATGTGATTTAGGTTCTCAAAGAAGTTTGACCTGATGTGAGACTGATAGGACTAATCTCTCCGGTGGAGCAGAGCTCTTGCCTCCCCTCCTCCCCCCCCACACACACACAACAGGACCCACCCAAAGAAGTGCAGCAGGCTAGATCACCTTGCAAGCTCGGGTCCCAGTCTGTCACTCCCCATTCTGGCAGGCACGTTAGGTCCCAGGAGCGTTGACAGATGCACTCATGGCCCTCTGCTCATTGTTTCACCTCCTAACTCCAGCCCCCCAAAACAGCCGCCAAAGGCTGCTTCGTTTGCAGATATCCCTCGTCATCAGCTACTGTAACTTTCCCATGTAAAAATCATGAAAGACATCAGAACAGGAAATCAAACTCCAGAGAGTCTGTGTTAGCAACTCAGCATTGTTAGCACTCAAGCTTGGGTCAGCGTAACGGCTTTCTGTTCACTGAAGAGGGAGTCATTCTGACCAAGACTTTGCTACTGGGGAGAAAAAAAAAAAAAAAAAGCTGTTGTGTAATCCAGAGCTGTGAAAGAAGACAACAGGGTCTCTCCAAGGCATTGCTGGCACAAGCACTACCAGCACACACCATCTCTACTCAGTCTACACTCAGCAATCAACGCAGCCAACCGGCTGCTGACAGCACTTACAACGTGCCAGCCGCCAGCAGTCATCAAGGAAATAAATAAGATAATTTCAGATAGTGATGTGTGCTACAAAGACAACATCCAGGACCAGGGCAGAGCTTGCAGGAGAGGGCATGGGGAAAGGCCACCTTCACGTGAAGAAAGATCCTGGCCAAAGATCAGAGGAGTGAATGTTCCAGACAGAAGAGACAGCAATTGGAGTGGATGGCGGGAGGCTGCAGGCAGATGGTGAAGCCAAAGAGAAGGTTGGTAGGAGCGAGCGCCACATCTCTTAGGCCATGGCAAGGAGTGTGGATTTTATTCTAAGTGCCGACAGCCGGAGAAGGGTTGTAAGCAACACCAAAAAAAAAAAAAAAAAATCTCTCAAGTGGTTTGTAGAAACTAGACCAAGGAAAGCAAGAGCAAAAGCAACAAGGGGGCCATCCCTCATTGGTTCATCAGCCACTCAGGTTTGGGGTGATGGTGGCCTTGCAGCCTGTGAGAACTGATCTCATGAAGAAGCAGACAAGCCACAGGTGTATTTTGGAGGCAGAATTAACAGGATTTAATGATAAATTGGTTGTGGAGATGTACAAAAAAGCAGACACATGAAGGCTAGATCTAGTCGGGGGTCTCTGAAAAAATGTAGGTCCCATCATTAAAATGGGGGAAGAGTGTAGGAGGAACCATGTGAGGGAGGAATTGGGGGAATTGAGAGTTCTAGTTTAGAGAGGATAGGACATACTTGTTAGATGCCAAAGCACTTAAAAGTTCAATCTGGACCCTAAGGGAGAGTCTGAGACTAGAGATATAAATTGGGGGGGGGGGGCGAGGCGCGCTGGCAAATCTCAAATCTGAGTCTGGCTAAAGTTAGAGAAGTTTCAAAATGGGGAGGTGGGAGGAAAGTGCCTCGGGACCTTGCTTAGGCCTGCAGAGCTCACAGGAAACGAGGCAGAAAGACAAACAGAAAGGGTTGTCAGCCTGGCCATGAAACAAGAACCATCTAGCTCGCCACACCATTGACGCTGACAACCCTTGGGCCAGACACTGGTTCTGAGGTCTTAGCAGGCCAAGGCTAGTGAAGATCAAGACATGCCCCCCCCTCCTCAACCGCCCCAGTCCAAGAACTCGCAGTTTTTGTGAAATAAGGGATGACGCCTGGAGAATGGGAGACTCGGTGGTTTTTCTTGACAGCACAACTTCTGATTCAACTGCAGGAAGACCAGAAATAACAGCAGAACACAGACCACTTGAAAAAGAAAGCTAAAGCCACAGGAGCAGTTTTAGGTACAAATCGGCAGATTTTAAAACACCTGTTGTGGCCAACTCGATGGTATTAACTTGCATCTTTCAAAAGCCTTCAAAGCTGGGTTAGTAAGTCTTGCCAGAAAGGAGGCGACAGCCACCCAGTGGTCATCAGTGTCAGTCTCCTGCTACATCATTTTGAGGGCGGAGTATGCACAGAAAAGGAGATCAGGCTCAATGTTTCCCTATTAGTCCTTAACAGATAAGTGCAGGTAACATTCTGCTAGAGTCACACGGAGAAGAACATTTGTTGCTTCGTTCCCAGCCCCGAAGCAAGAAACAATCCTCCCGGTTGACAGGGGTTGGGTCACTTGGTCAGGGAATTTTCTTAACAATAGTAATGGGGCAAGTGGAGTTGGTCCCACGGTTTCTGACTCTACTTCTGATGGCCGTGAGTGATGGTCACGCTCCAGCCATCCCCTTTGCCTTGTTTCTTCTAATTGCCTGCCTTCGAGCTCCTGCAGAAGTCAAACTCTCATCACCAAGAACCCTAAAGTTCTAAAGAAATGACCCAGCTTTGCACTCCGTCACTAACACTGGCAAAACAACGGACATGGCTAACTTGGGCAAGACTCCGTACGCATGCGCAGCTAGTGCTTTCTGAGGGTCCCTCCATCTGCCAGCTTCATCTCAACATGTAGAAGAGAGGGAGTCGTTTGACCAGCAGCAAACAAGGGAGGTAGAATGCTGAAGAGGGGCACCGCACCCTGCAGTAGCCACATTGGATTTGTTAGCCGGAACGCAATACTAAGTCAGGAACAAGAGGACGGTAAGAGACGGAGAAAGTGTGTATCAAGGGACAGAAGAGCAAAGAAAAGTGGAAGGGTGTGGGGCCACACTGTGGTGGCACTAGGGATACCCTGGTAGCAAGATCATTTCTTCATGCTGTGCTTTTTCTCTCTCACCCTCCAGTTTCAACATGGTAACCTTAGGCCTTTAAACCCTTGCTCCACAAACATGGTCAATGCAGGAGACTGAAACCACCTAGAATGAACCCTTTGGGGAAAGCCCAGGTCCATTCTGTGGATCACACTGGAGGGAAAGGAGCTAAGTGCCGGAGAGAAGCAGATGAAGATTTCCCAAACCTAGGGAAAGAATAAGATCTCATGTTCCTTCAAGCAACTGAGAATGAGACTCAGTTTCTAAGCAAGTAAAGTGGCGAAGAAATGAAGTGAGAAATGAACTAAGAAATGAATAAGAGATCATCTTCCCTTTCCTTCCCTAACATAAAATGGAAAAAAAGACCCCTAGCTGGTCCTAACCCGTACTAACTAGCCTTGGCCTGCTAAGACCTCAGAACCAGGCTGTAGAAGGGCACTGCAAGAAAGACTGAGGTTGAAGTTCAAAAGTAAACTCGTCAATGTAATCTCTACCCATCAACCTAAGTGACTAGTTAGAGCCCTCATGAATGGGGAACATTCCTACCAGATTTTACAAGCCAGTTGTACCCTCAAGTTAAAGCCATGGTTTCCATATACCTCTTGCCTATGTGTGAGTAAATTAGCAAATTACTATGCCAGAATTTGGATGATGGTGATTTTCCCTTTAAATTCCCTCTTGGGAAGCTAGGGGGGAGGAGGGGAGAAACCATGGTAAAACATGCCCATGTTTAACAGACTCCTCTGCTATGACAGAAGCTTTCCCCATGCCTGCCACTTGGCCTACAAGTGACTTCACTCTCATCTAAAGAAACTGCTTCCGGCTGAATTTCCCTCGGCAACCACCCTCAGGCCAAGTTGCTGCATCCCAGGATTTGCAGAATATGTGTTGCAAACTTGATTATGTCATTTCCCCAGTCAGGCTCCAGTGAACAGATTCACACCAAGCTCCTAAGAAAGATTTTAAAGCTCAACCGCTACTTAATTCCTTTGCAATAAGCTATTGGCCGGCGCAGTATTTCTATGTTATTCTGCTCAATATAGGAGACGATGAGCCAGTGTTTGTCTCCAGCTACATCATTTTGAAAGCAGAGTAGAAAGGAAAGGATATCATGCTTGACGTTTCCCTGTTATCCCTTCAAAACGGATACAGACCAGAGTAGGACGGTAAACACAGAATCAGAAAAGAGAAAATCTTGTCTGACTCAAAATATCTGAACATCAAGATACATACATGTCACATGTTTATCATAGGTATGTATATGTCTGTCTGTGTATATGTTTCTCTGTGTGTATGTGTGTGTACAGTTTGGTATTATCTATCCATCTCTAGTTCAGGATTAACTGTTCCCTAGATTCACTGATAATAAACGCAACACTAATCAAATTGCCTACTCTGATAGGGTGACTAGGATTAAGAACAGGAGGAAACAATAGGCACACTATATGCCCTGACCAGTAAAATATGACTGACAAAACATCTCACACTATCAACACCAGTAAGACTGAGAAGGGCACAGGATGCCAGGATCACAGAGCTCTTTGCTAGGTGCTTCATCATAACCAGGTTCTGACAGCTCCATTCCACTCTGCTTTGTTTCAAGTTGTGGAAACAAAGGCAGAAAACTGGAGTCCCTCAATATGTGCCAGCATCACAAAACAGAAGTATGGTTGGTGTTGCCTAACTAAACCGATTCAGAACGGATGGGATGTGACTGTCAAAAGGTAACATTTACATAGGATAGTTGACAAATCCTCCACATTAAAGGAATTAGTTACACTGGGTGTAAAGTGGAGAACCTGACTTAGCCAAATTTCAAGAAAAATGGAAAAAAGTAACAGCAGGGTTTTTATTGTCTACAACCTCCTCAGGCTGCATAAGTCGAACTACAGTATCCAGGTAATGGTTTAGCTACATAGTCTATTCCCCAACTGGGTTAACACTGCTGAACTACATTAAAGAAGGACGGTAATGACCCAGAGCAAGTCCAGAGAAGGGTGAGCAGAACGGTGAAAGGACTTCAAAACAGAGTCTATGGGCATGGGGGAAGGAAGGGAACTGAGAGAGCCACTAAGTTTCATAGTCATCAGAGGGAACATTCATTTGCTTTCTTTATAACTGACGTGGGTAAAGAGTTGGGGCTTTAGCAGGGTGCTGAAGGCACGGTGAATCCCAGTTATAAGAAAGGCAGATGAGGTTCAATAAAAATTTTTTTCAAAATAAAAACAACTACCCTATGGTAAAATAAACGACCCTGTGTGACCAAGCATGCTCCATCACAGGGGTTTTAAAATACAAGCACCGTGGGTACCTGTTACCACCCGTTTCTCCCAGGAAGCACTTCCTCCAGGTCCCCATCTGCTGCTCTGAGGCCACATGGTTAACTTTCTAACATAACTGTCAAAATCACCGGCAGAGTCAAAGGGCCAGCGGCAGCACTCAGACCCAGGACCCAGGGTCACAGGACCCAGGGTCACAGCATCCGGGCCTTTGGCACTATTCCCGATGACAGGTCACGGCCTCAGCAACTGATGGCCATTTGCTTGGCTGCTTTGTCCTCAAGAGCAAGCTGGTATCTTGCTCTTTATTCTTCTATTTCTTAAACTGGAGTCTCAACGTTGAGCTCCAGACTTCAGAAGCCAGGTTCCAAGTTTACCCCCAAGATAAGGGTAAATCAGTCAAGGCACCCCACAGCTTCTGATCAGGGTCAACGCCTACTGCCCACTGCCAAGAAACCTGAGGCCAGGCCTGGCCGTCAATTTTAGAGCAACTAACAAAAACACCACCACCCACTCCTGAGAGCTGGACTCCAAGACACCTCCTGTATAGGCACTGAGGATACAAAAAATGCACAGTTCCTGCTCCCAGAGAGGCTCCAATTTAGCAGGAAGGTCATCCCCCTCGCACGCGGCTTATACTGACAGAGTGCATGAGCAAGAAATCCAAAGACAACACTCCACCAAAATACAGATGAGCTCGGTACCACAGACACCTCTAGTGTGCGGTGGGGAGGGTGCTCAGGAAAGACATCGGATGATGCGGATGATGTGGCACTTGAGCTCAGCTTTGAAGGACAAGTAGTAGGATTTTGCCACTTGGAAAATGTGAAGGCAAGGAAAGCAGCATTCTCCTGGCTGATGACCCAGCCTGAAGAACCACCTGGAGGCACGAAACATTCCAGCCTCCACAAGAAACCAAGCTCAATGCGACTAGAGCAGCAGCAACTGCCTCTGGCCTCGCTATCAGTTGCCGGGACTCCAGGGTCCATCTTGTCCCCAGGCAGAAGCCATTCTTGTCAGCCTGTGCTGCTGTGGTAACAAAGCAACCCAGCAGAGTAGACTGGATAGAGACTCCTAAGTAAAGAGTGAACTGGTCTGTTCCCCCAGAACAAATAAGAAACAGTGTTTGTCCGGAGTTAACAGCCTTCCTACCATTGTGGAGTGAAAGATTTTTCCCTTTGGGAAAATGATGGTGAAAATTGATCATGTTTAGACTTTTAATATTCTGACCTGAAGCACCGTTAGTTGCTTATTGGGGGGGGGGGGAGCGTTCTCTTTGTGGATCCAAGTCCAGGAATCACTGGGAGAGAAGACCTTTGAGCTGCCTTCCAAGATGTCTGCTTCTAGTTTTCAAGAGATGGGACCTTCACTCTAGGTTCTGAGCCCCTCCTCCTCCATGGGGCAAATCAAGGGTCTCCCTGCCAACTCCTCTTCTTCTGCAGTCATAAATGTAGTGCCTCACAGTGCCGTGGTGCATCTCCCAGCTGACAAGACTAACAGAGACTGTCAGGTTCCTGGTGGTCTGAGATGCCTCGATGACATCTGCAACATACAACAAATCAGCTTTGAGCAGAGAGGTCCTAGCTGAAGACTGCTGAGCAGATGGAGTCTCACACTACCCATGAGCACTAGGTACACTCTATTGAGGTGGTAACGCACTATTGTTGTGCCCTTAATGTAAGCCCCACAGTTACATGTCCCCAGATTGCGCACCCCTCCCTTGAGTGGTCACCTTCTCCCTACGCAGTCTCTGGCTACATGGTGTTCTCTAGTCCAGGGTCAGGAATACTACCCACCCAAAGGACAGTGTAAAGAAAAACAGACTTTTAAGGACTTTCTAAGAAAGAAAATGAAAAAGCTCCAAGGCTACACAGTCCTTGTGCTCAGCCACCTCATCCTTCTGGGTCTCCATTTTTCTTTGCCTCCTTTTAACCCTTTCCCTTTCCTATATCCATTCTACCCGCCTCCCGCTGGCGCTTCTTTTGGTATATATCCTGCTCTTCCCTTTGGGTTTCCAAATTTAAACCAGCCCATGATCTCCCCTCTACTTTTATGGTGCCTGGTCCCACTTAGGATATGTATCCCTGTGGAAATTCAACAAATAATTTAGCTCAGTTCAATAAATAACTATTTATTGAGTTCTCACAGAACCCTAACTATTCAGAGGAATGCAGAGAATTAACATAACCTATTCCCTCTCCCCCAAGGGAACAAGGGAAGAAGCTGCCTTCCCTCCAGCCCTGACTCTGACATTCTCTCCATTTTCCATCCCTCTTTCGACACATGCTTGAGTCCCAAGACTAATGAACAAAAGGAGTGAGAGATGATCGCCAGGAAGGCGCCTTTTGCAAGCTTGGAAGGCTCAGTGCCCCTCAGGTCTTTGAAAAGGCTCCGAAGATCTGGGACCTCTAACTCCAAGTCTGCAGAATCCTCGGCCGGGGCTGTCAACAGAATAGGGCTGACCTGGAGGCCTTGACACCTGGAAGGTGTAGTCTTTCCTGGGTTCCCAAATGTCTGTCACTACTTGACTTCCTCTTTCCGTGTCACTCGGAGACTGGACATGAACCTTGGGAAGACAGGCTTGGGAGAGTTGGTGGGGGGCTCTGCCGCCAGGCCCCAGAAGGGCCGGGCTGAGGCAGCTACCCTGACCAGGTTGCATTTCATGTGGAGACCCTGCTTCTGAGTGAACATCTTTCAGAAGAGGCTATTTCCGTTGATAAGAAAATCTACTTCCATCACTAGAGGAACAACCCAGGTTTTTCTCCTGTCCTTTCACATGATGTGCCATCATGTCTGGGCCCATGACCCCACTTAACTAAGCTGAGGGCCTGCCATGCCCTAGCCAGCTCACCTTAGATTCTGGCCTGCTGGAGGAATGCAACCACCCTTCTTCCTCCCACCTGCCCTCTGGCATGCTGTTTCTCACCAGCATAGCCATAGGGCACTAACCTCAACACAAGTAGAAGAGTCATACCCCAAAGAGGAGTCTCCCCAATGAAGAACTGCTGCTGCCGTTCACATTGCTTTTGCTGAACTCCATGCTTCATCTAATAGCAGGAATGCCAGGGCAGAGTGTGGGGAAGGAAAAAAAGCAGAGGGATGACAAAGCCATGGGGAAGGTGCTAGAAGAGGGTCCATGGTGTACCTCTGTTCTCTTAAGAGCCGAGACAAAAGGAACACCCTCCACGCCGGGGCACTCTGCAAGGGCCTCCCCTGCTAACCATGCCCATCATTTCCCCAGACACTGCATCTGGATGTTTCCATCAGGATTGATCAAGGCACGGGGGAGAAATCACATGCAAAAAGTGAGTGGGGGAACCAAATGACTCTCTCCCTCCTCCTCTCACCCCCCCCATCCTTTCCCTTCCATTTCCTTCTGAAGTCCTAGACCCCTACACCTCTAGATTCCCATTAGCACCAATTCAGGGGTTCTAATGATTCCTGGTCTTCCTTTTCAGCTTTTGGATTCTAACCACATCCCAGTCTAGGCTCAAGCCTTCTGTCCTTTACCACCTTTCTGAGGCACCCAACAAGAAGTGCACACCCCTTATCTGCCCTCTGCTCTCCCCCACAGCCCCAGCGTGGCCTGGTGCAAGCTGCTTCCATGGGAGGGAGACTTCTCCGATCCACATTAAGAGCACCGTGTAGACAAGTTTTCCCTGCGGCTGGCAGAGCTCTGAAAGCACGTCCAAGCGGCTCTGTGTTTATCGAAACGACTTTTGATGGAACCAAAGAGTTTGGTTGTCGCCTTTTTGTAACCGTCTTTGCCTCTTCTTCCGGCTCACTCTCTTCCCTGTCTCACTACTCTTCTCACTGTTCTCTGTCGCTCCCCCACCTGCCTCTGACATTTACCCCCTCAGGAGAAGGAAGGGAGGCAGAGGCAGCCAGGGAATGCCAACGTGCTTTGCCAATCCTGTTGCCTGGGGCACCCCACAGGACTCGGCCCTAAGGAAATGCAGCAAAGCGATGATCCCAAGTACTTCCTACCATTGCATGGTCCTACCTAGCTGACACGCCCCTGCTTCTCGTGCAGGGGAGGTGGGTCAGGGCCGCCAGGTCTGTCACTTGGATCATCACCCAGAGGCCTTCACTGAGAGATCTCAAGCGCCAATCCATCCAATAATTTCCTAACAAACTCTCCACGCCAACGACCACCGTTACAGCAGCCAAACATAGGCACCTTAGACTCCAGCCTGCTGAGGGCTGCTGCGCCTCACTGCATGTCCTGGTTTCTGGCTCCAGCAACAGGCCCGGACTTGAAGATGCCTCCCCCGCTCACCCCCTCAGGGCAGCTCCCTCTTCCCTCATGGTCTTCCCTGGCTGGTCTCTTGCACCTGCCTCACACACTCATCAGAGAGGAACCAGGGCAGAAGAAAGTAGTTGGAAACACTGGAGAACGGGAGAAATGAAATGCGAGAGGATGGGCAGACGAAAGTACCCGCCATCAAGACACGGGACCTTGGCAAGAACCGGCCATGGCCCATAAGTTCCTGCCGCTCAGTGTGGTTCACAGAACAACTCACAACCGTGGGGGCCCCGGGATCTTCCCGAGACCCAGACCTCCAGCTGGGACTCGGTCAGGCTACGTGGAAGCATCGCTTTGCCCAGCTTGCTCCCTTTCCCTCGCAGGTGGCTTCTAGGCTGTGTAATTGCTGGACCCAACTGAAACCTGGTTCTCAGCCTTCCACTACAACTAAAGCCCCCTTTCAAGCTGACTGGCTCCCCCTAAGTCCCCTTAGTGATGGGGTCTCCTTAGCGACCCTGGAGGAATCACTCAGAACCTGGCTTTGCCAACACATTCCCCCTTACCCATGACCCTGGAAAGACACCCTACGGCCCAAACCACATACACCTAAACCGGCCAGGATCCAAGCAGTCTCTAGCACCACTGGGCCCCACTGAACCCCCCTTTCCCCACACACACACATACACATACCCTTCTCCCCCCATCTGGCTGCCCACCACTTCAGCCGCACAAATTGTTTTATCTGTAAATAATATTAACTTAGGTAGCATGTACTTCTAGATTAGAGATTGCGTATGTTCCTATTTTCTTTGAGGTAAAGCTTGTATGACTAGGCACTAGATTCTGTGAAGAAATAACCCCTCTGAGAAGAAATTCCTTGGCAGTACTTGCATTAATTTTGTAAAACTGTGAAACTTAAACCATTGCGAGGGTAGGAATGTGGAAGCAGGGGTTGGGGGAGAGGTAGGTCTCAGGTGGCTTCAAAAAGGAAACAAAGATGGAAAGGGGACCAGGTGGGGGAATCTGCATTCCATCCTGTCTGTCCTTGGCCAAAGACCAGGCATCTCTGCTCTGTGCAGAGCTAACTGCTCCCCCACCTCTAAAAACAGCCCCCCCCACAGGACATAACCCCCAAAGAGTCAAAGACAAGTGCTCCCACCTCTGGAACAGCCCCTCCACAGGGTATAACCGCCAAAGAATCAGAGACAGTGATCTTGGTTAGAACTCAAGACCCCAGGTGAGAGGGAGGCACCATGTGGAGAATAAGAGAGACAAGATAAAACCTATAAAGATGAGCTTTCTGTGTAGCCCAAGACTGGGGAAGCTTTCATCACCCAAAAAGGACAGAGACACTACAGTGGGCACGAGAGCCCTCCACACGAGAAGAAATAGCGCACCAAAGACAACCCTCGGTACTCAGAGAGATAGGAAATACAGGGCAGCCCTGAGAACTCGCAGTCTTGGAAGAGTATCTTACCCCACGCAAGCCCAGGCTGAGAACTGGTTTGGAATCCATCAGAACCAAACAGCTCGCAGCGAGGCTCAGGATTTGGGTATGTTACAAACAGGGCCAAGGAGCTCTTGGCGCCTTTCACATTTTCTGATTTGTGGTTTAACTTTCTGTTTCTCTAGAAAAGTTCTTTTTGAAAACGTCCAGCCTGGTCATAGACCGCGAGGGCCAGAGGCTTCTACTCATTCCCACCGGGCAGCCAGGGGGCAGCAGCCAACCTGGCCGGGGCCCCCACCCTCTGTTGGTCTGTCAGCCCTACACCCCTCAGTGAGAGCATGGAGGATGAATGCAGAGCTGATCAGAGAGGCATGATAGTGAGAAAAAATGTCTTCCAAGGATGGGAGGGTGGGGAGAGAGAGGAGAGAGGGTGGTATTTCCTTTGGCTCTTCCACAACACAGGATGGTCTTCCTTCCCATCTCCAAAGAGAAAAAAAAAGCAATTCACACACAGAAAGAATCACTCCCAAATCCTGCGAGCACCAATTTCCCATTACACCACCAGTCCAAGAAGCATTCGGGGACACCCATCTCTAGTTCTTGTGACTTGGGGACACATTCAGTGATTTCATAGACCCGTACTGAGCAGCGACTATCCCCCATACAGCGCTTCAAGCTCCCCTTGGGGCCTTCCCTTGATTTTTACCACCCCTTCTTCCCAGCCCTGCTCCCTTCCCTCAACCCTGTTCTCCCTTCTCTCCTCTCCCAACCAGATGGTTTCAGCAGATTTCAGGGGTAAGGATGGGCAACTTCTTCCTGGGTCCCACCCTCTGTCGTATACCCACCCCCCACCCCACTTCCCTACCCCATCCCCCTAGCCCCCCACCCCATCACTCCACCCACCCCCCACCTTTCCTTTCCTTCCCCTGTTTTTGCCCA
>PVHY01029707.1:0-14032 GCA_004024945.1 Uropsilus gracilis | reverse complement strand
CCCTTTGTTCCCCCTCTTCCTTGGCCTCTTTGAGTGCTTTTATCACATTGATTCTGAATTCTTTGTCTGACATATGGAGCATTTCTTCGATGTCTTCCATGTTGGTTTTTTCAAATTGTTTATCCTTAGGTGGTGAGTTATTTTTCTTAGGGCTTGCTTGAGTGTTTGTGTTCTTCCTTTTTCCTGTGTTTTCCTTTCGAATCTGCTCTACGTATTGGGTGACTACCACTCTAGTAGTAGGCATATTGTAGCCTATATAGTCTTATTTACTGCTGCTTATGTGCTTTTTGTAGTGAATGTCCTTGTGTTCTGAGTTTGCGCCAGTGCCACGTAGCGGTGCCGGCGCTTTTGGGCTTTGGGGTCTGACGACCGTGAGACACCACGGGCTGTTGCAGGTAGGGAGCCCACCTCCTGTCTCGTGTGGTCTCCTCCCCCAGGTGCTGGTGCGCTAGCTGCTCCTTTCAGGTGGGTTGGAGTCCCCTCTGCAGGTGACTCCCGTCCCCGAGAGTCTCAGTCCACTCCCGGGACTTTGGGGTCGGCGGCGCGGTTACGCCAGGTGCGGCTCCTTCCCCTCCCCCTTTAGCAACTCAGTCCGAACTGGGGTTAGGCTGAATAGCCAGGGTCCATAGAGATGCAAATGATCAATCTGCCTACCTTCTGGGTGTTTCCCTGACGACCATGAGACGCCACGGGCTGTTGCAGGTAGGGAGCCCACCTCCTGTCTCGCGTGGTCTCCTCCCCCAGGTGCTGGTGCCTTCTCCCCATTTTTTGACTGGGTTTTGCTTTGTTTTTGTTGAACTGTAGGAGCTCTTTGTGGATCTTTGTTATCAGACCCTTGTCACTTGTCTGGAGGGCAAAAATTTTCTCCCAGTCAGTTGGTTGGGTTTCTTTTTGTCTTGTTTATTGTCTTTTTTTTCCTTTTTTTTGAGACTAGGTCTTGCTATTTTTGCCTATGGAACCTCAGGCTTAGGTTGCCCAGGGTACCACGCACTCAAGCAGTCCCCAGCCTCAGCTTCCCAGGTAGCTAGGATTACAGGCATGCACCATCATACCTAGCTATATTTTGGGACTAGGTCTCACTGTGTTGCCCTAAATGGGACTCAAACCATGATCCCTAGCCCCAGTCGCTGAAGTTTACAGGCATGAGCCACCATGCCCAGCTTGTTTATTGTCTATATTGCTGTACAGAAACTTTTTATTTGATATAGTCCCAGCTGTTTGTTTTCCTTCATTTCTTTTTTTTTTTTTTTTGCCAGTCATAGTTGTGCCCCAAAATGGATTTTTGAGGTAAAATTCATGAAGGGTTTTGCCCAGGTTTTCCTCTATATTGGAATCCCATCTTTATTGGAATTACATTGAATCTGTAGATTGCCTTTGGTTGTATGGCCATTTTGATAATGTTGAGTCTTCCAATCCATGAACAGGAATGTCTTTCCATTTTTTAACATCATCTTCTATGAAACTAGATATTATGATACATTAATAAAAGATTCTCTTTCTGCCCAACCAATTTCCTATATCCTTTATTTACCCTTTCAGTTTAACAACTTTTTCACATTCTGAGAAAAAGAGTATCATTAGGGAGATAATATCCTGGATTGCTGACCACCTAGGTGATGGCAAAAACAAACAGATATCAACAAGTCACAAGGATGGACTTGCTGATCCTTGCCCACTCCTCCTTCTATTCCCTTATAATCTGAATGAAGACCCCTGCTCTCTG
Source organism: Uropsilus gracilis (assembly GCA_004024945.1). Taxonomy (NCBI): domain Eukaryota; kingdom Metazoa; phylum Chordata; class Mammalia; order Eulipotyphla; family Talpidae; genus Uropsilus; species Uropsilus gracilis. The sequence goes on along the minus strand of PVHY01029707.1, from coordinate 12,309 downwards.
TCAAAGAGCAGGCAGAGTCTGCTGCCTTCCTCATTTTGTTGACAGATTATATCACTTTCCTTTTCTCTAAACTGATTCTGAAGCAGAGGGATATAAAGGGGAGATGAAGAGGTTGGAGGCTGATGGGCTAGTGTCAGACATTTGACAAGAACCTTCCCAGCATGTACACCAGCTATCAGTGACATGTAAGCATACGTTTTTGCAAGTCATAAGATCCTTTCCAAAGTGCTTGTAAAACCCAGGGACCTTCCCAAACACAAGTAAAACCCAGGGAATGAATAATGTAAATAACCATTAACTATAGAAGATTAAGTGCTTAATTTGCATTCTTCACCTTTGTAATGTAAACAAACTAAATTGACTGCCTAAACTTACATTCTTTGCTTCTATAAATCTTGCCCTACTTGAGCAGATAGGGATGTGGTAGTGGTTTCCGACTGTATAATCCCCTGCTCCCAAAGGATGGCTGCTGCTCTCTCCTTTGATGCTGTGCTAGGGAAGGACAGTTACCAGTCTGTCCGCTAATAAAGGCTCACTTTAATCAGATCTGAGACTTTGGTTTGTATCTAGGGGGACACTCCACAACAGTTTCCTTTTATTGGCTAAGGGAAATCAAGATGGGCATTTGGTAACAATTAAATTGTGGCAGGAGCTAAGAAAATATGATCCAGAGAGTAAAGATGGAGGACAAAGTATCCATCAGCCTTCTTTAAGCCCTGGTGCTGCAAAACAGCCAGAGCTTTTAGTGATATCTTGGCTGCCAGGAGAGTCCATGTGGGAACCTGTGGAAGACAGAGATGGCCCTGCCTGCCATGTGGGTCAAGGTAGTGGCAGTGAGAAGGAGAGTCCTGGACAAAATATGAGGATGATATCAGACAAAAGGTATCAGCACTTTTTTTTTTTTTTTGGCTTATTGCCTCTATCATCATGACTTTTGAAAGGAGTGGTTTATGCTTCTTTGCATCTTCTGAACCCCACACAGATTTCTTCTTTGATTTAACCCAGTTTTGGTTAAATTTGATTAGCTTTAACCCAAAATTGTATAGGAAAGGCACTTCTTGGAAACACATTCCAGTTTAGCCAACTTGACACAATACTAACTCATCCAACTATAAATGTTACCTAAAATGCTGATACTTATATTTTCTGGAGGGGTTACTATTTCATTCTTTTTTAAAGGTTCTGATAGAATAGTGTATCATTTTTCACACACTCCAACATACCACCACCTCCAAATGCCATACAGAAAAGATAAAATACAAAATGTTTTTATAGCAAGTAGCTATCTTTCTAGTTCAGCTCCAGAAGTAGAAATTAAGATTAATTTCAGAGAATAATTTCTTTGTTTTCTGTTGATAGGGAGTCCTATAGGACTGGAGGTCTGCCATTTCTCTACTATCCCAACCCACAAGTATCTGATTATACTCCTGTGCTTATACAGCCGTTGCCACAGAGTAAGTGAAATGATTTGACATGAGATTTAGTAGGTTTTTAAAAATATTTTTTATTGATTACCTATATATACCTATATATATATTTACATCATTGTGTGCTCCAAGGTTCACCCATCCCCCCATCACCTGTGAACTGCCATCCCAATTTTCTGTGCCCATCCCTCCCTTGACCTCTCCCTCTTTTACTTTATGCTTTAGTTCTGCTGTCAGCTTGTTAGTTTTTTTCTTGTCCATTTGTTTGTTATCCCTATGTCCCACATATAGGTGAGATCATCCAGTATTTCTTTTTCTTTCCAGCTTATTTCTGCTAGCGTGATTTCTTCTATTTACATTATAAATGCATCCATGTTATCACAAATGCATCAAATTTAACCTTTTGATGACAGAATAATATTCCCTTATGTACACATACCACAACTTTTTGATCCATTCGTCTGTGTTGGGACATTTGTTTCTATATTCTGGCTGTAAATATTGCTGCAATAAACACATGAGTACAGATGTCCTTTTGAATTAATGTTTTGGTGTTCTTTGAGTAGATGTCTGGAAGTAGAATTGCTGGATCGAGTGATAGGGATTTAGTAGTTTTACTCTTCATCTACATATTTCTTTATTAAATTTTTATTTTGTAATTTTCATGCTATATTGGTCATGTTTGTGTGGTTGTAGTTCCCCTTAGGTATGGCCCTCCCTTTCATATTGTACCCATATCCCCACACCTTACTTCCCCTATCACATTTCCCCCCTCTGGTTACTCCAGCTCCTCATGCTGTAAGTCACTGGTCTGTGTTGACCCACTGGTCTTTTCTTTTTCTAGAACAATGTCCCTTTTCCCTGGGGACAGACTTGCACTCCTAGACAACAGCAGACCATGCTGCCTCAGATATCCAGGAGTAACTGAAGCAGGTAATCAGGCTGAACATGTCAAGAACTTCTTGTAGGGCAAGAACCTTTCTGGAACCTTTCTGGTTCTTCAGGAACCTTTCTGGTATCTGTCACCTGGTATTGCATGTGTGTCATACAGTTCTGATATCTTTGTTTGGGAGCCCAACTCCCAGCCACTGGTGTTCCCTGCTGAAAGCAGACTTCCCCAGATGGTCGGTTCAGTTCCTCTCCTCTCTTGTGCTCACAGTTCCTAGCCGTGGGTTCATAGCCACATCTCTGTGACTTTCTTCCCCCATTGATTACTAAATGAGGGAGACTTGCTCACATTGCACAAAACTCTGGACTAGGGGTTTGATTCCCCAGCCCTGGAGACAAATAGTGGTAGAAATTTGTGACAGGTCACCACAATCCCTTGTCTCATGTTCTTGTCTCAGTGGTTCTGAACATGCTGCTTGTCCTACCCAGGTGGTGAGTGTATCCAGGGCCACTATTACTTTCTTTCTCTCCATTATATCTGTAGCTGGAGAGACTGGCTTTTTCATTCCTAGTGCAGGTCTGATTGAATTTGGAGTAAACCAGAGGGGCACCCCCCCACCCAGGTGCTGGCAGAGGTGCCCAGCCTCCACTCCTGCTCATGTGGAGACAGAGGCTCACTCCCCCAGTCTGAGACCCTTGAACCTGAGAACCTGAGACTCCAAGACCCTGGTAGCATAGTACTCACCCTATCCTCTCCACCCCCACCAGCAGCTTAGGCCACAGCAAGGGTGTGCTGGAGTTCTTCTCCAAGGGTCCAAGCTGCCATCTGAAAGGACCTCAACTCTCACCTCCAACCCAACTCTACTTAAGTCTGGGCCTGGAAGACAAAGCCTACTAATCATCTCTCCCAGCTCAAGACCCCTGAGAATCTTCCCAGCCCCAACCCCTGGACACAAAGAGGGTGGAGGCCAGGGTCTAGGGGTCTCCAGCCCTGAAACCCCTGGACCCTGGAGGTGAAGGATTTACCCTATGCCCTGCTGGGGGGCTTCCCAAAGACTCAGCCTTTTGAAGGGAACTCAGTCCTTACTCCCAGCCCAGCTTGGATTATGGCCTGGAAGGTGGATTCTACTAATCCTCTCTCCCACCTCAGTACCCCTAGGAGTCTGCAAAACCTTCCCCACATAAGGGAAGAGTCTGGGCCCCCAGCCTGACACCTCTAGACCCCAAGATCCCATGACCCCAAGACCCCATGTCACCAAGACCCCAGTGGTGAAGGACTCACCCTACTCCCACCAGTAGTCTAGACTATAGCAGAGGTATGCTGGGTGCCCTCCCCCATCTACATATTGATATTTATCTTAATATCTTAATTTCTGTGCATTTTAGGTCAGATTGTTTCTTCATGTGCTTCTAGAAAGCTCAGGCCAGCTTTCAATTTCCTTGTTTGTGTCAGTAAAAATGACTATTTCCTTAGTTACCTGGACTGGAAGATCCATTTATCATATTCAGTAACTTTTTTAGAAGTCTTTGAGATGCCGCTTATCCATCTGATACCCCTTTAAGCTTAAATTCAGTTTAACATCATTCTACTTTAACTGTTTAATCTGGTACTCTCCATTATTTTGTGAAAATCCTAGTGCATATGCTACTACTTATTTTCATTCATTTGTCCATCCATCTATCTCTCCTGAGTACTTTTGTTTTCAAAAAGATTTGAGTTAACAAAGTGGAACAATGTAAAACTGAATAATTAAAATTGAAAAAGGGAATAGAGAGAGGCTAGAGCAATATTCTCATCACTGATATGTCAGAGTTAATAAAAAACTTCCAGAAAATATTGATACTCAGAACTATACCCAGATCTTTTGTTTAAATGGTCTGGAACCCCCTAGATGATTCTAAAGTACAGCTAAGGTTGAGAACCTGTCAAATTGGAAATACAATTTGATATGAGTAATTACATTTGAATCCTAAGTATGGCTACAAAAGGATGTGTGCTGGGTAAAATACATCTCATTTTCTGACAAAACATTTTATTTTCCAGATTCAAGCACTCAGATTTCCAGATTCAATCTGAATTTTCCAGTTCCAAGCACTCAAAGTTATGTCCCAGTAATGCAAAGTTATGTCCCAGTAATGCTCTTTGTCAAGAGCTTACCATGTGCTAAACATTATGCCAATTAAAGGAGTAATCTCTTCTAAGTCTCACAGCACACCTATGGGGTGAGTATATTATTAACTTTATATTTCAGATAAGGAAACAGGGGCCTTGAGAAGTTAAATTAATTGCCAGTGTTTGGATTTAGGCTATCTAACTGCAGAATTCTGGTTCTCAACCACTTCACTCCACAGACTCCAATGGGTAACACTTCTAATTAATGTTTTACAAAAACCAGAATGGTGTTAGGAAAGTCAACATTCAATGCATAGCATTGAGGTAACATTTTTACTTTCTTCTCATTGAACTGAATATAGGGAAGGACACTGGGCTTTGAGAAGAATAGGATGTTAACATATCATCTGGATCCTCTCAAGTCTTCTCTTTGAGACTTTGGAGAGGTCTCTTCTTCCTTGCAAAGTGAGGGCAAATAGAACCACAGAGGTGTAGAACTTGAGTGTAAAGCAGACTGCAATGATATTCACAAGCTTTGTTTTTTGGAATCAGGTTCAAAAGCAGGAAATGGAAGGTGGGGTTAAAAGCCACTAAGGACATCCTGCTTGAGACACTAGGTCCAGACAATGGGAGGAATGTGGGTTGGACTGGACAGGAGGAAATTCCTGCACTCAAGAGAAGCATACACAGATGAGATTGGGTGGATCTAGAACCAAGGTCATAAACATGGGTGTGCCTTTGGCTAGGGAGTCAGAGAGGCAAAGATATTCAAAGAGTGAAAGGTAGATACTGGATCACAGGGAACTCATGATTGTTTAAGAAAAGCCTGAAGTGGAAATATTTCATGTAACTGAGTAAGGGAGAACTGCAGGTTTTATGTCCAAACTGAGTGGAGGTGCCTGGAATATCTCCAGTCTTGTGTTGTTCCCCGCCCCCCACTCTAATCAATATTACCAGAAAAATAGGTCTTAAGCACTCCTGTATGTTAGCTCTAGAACTGTAAAAGGCAATCCACTTCCTACTCTAATCTAACTCCCAACTGGGTTTTATTTTATCTTTTCAAGTTGATTCCCACACTACTCAACATCTTATCAACTTCATCAGTTCGACTCACTGTTCCAGAAATAATCATGACTTGAATTACATCTCAGAATTAGAAATCATAATGATGTGTTTTTTCATGATGACCACTCTGACAATAAAGCCTCATGGTAACTGTGTAATGGAGTTCAAAAGGTCTGAGTTGGCGCGCCAGCTCTGTTGCATATTAACAGTGTGACCCTGGGCAGGGCATCGTGAGCTACCATTTCTTCATTGTAAAATAAACACTTTCACAAGCATAACTGAGTGGTGTGATGAATAAATTATACTAAATGGACACAATCTATCATAGTAAATGGTTGAAACAGGCAGTGAGCTAAATGGCTTTTACTATAGAAAGGCAATCTTACTTTTCATTCTAAACTGACTTTCTCTGTTCTCCTTTATCTGGAATATGAAAATAAATTTAATTTTTAACTCAAAGTTTATAGATTTTCTAATAATGAGAAGTTGGTAGATAGCCTATTAACAAAGACTTCTTTTTCTTTTTTCGTTATTACCTGGACCATAAGAAACGTAATAAAACAAGACAAATTACTCCTAATTTTGGGCTGGAAATCAAGACAGGAGTAGAAATACAGGTAGACAGTGACCTTATATTGCTGGTGGAAATGATATGGTAATGAAACACTTGTCTTTTTCTCTACACCAGCAGATAAGCATTTGTTGCTCTGTCCCACCAGATGATAGCAAAGCAAGTTGGTACCAATCTAAATCTCCCCCCAAAATCTCTAGACACCAGGATGAGATGCTGACCCTTTCCCATTCTGCTCTCCCTTCCTACTCCTTTGTAATTCTGAATAAAATAACCCTGCACTTTGCCAAAGATCAGGACAGTGGTCTTTCAGATATGGGTCTGCTTCCCCCCTCCATTCACGAACAAATTAAATTGTTTTCTCTCTCCTCCAACTCTGATTCCTTTTATTGGATAAGGGAACAGAGTCTGGCATTCGGTAACAAAAACATGACCTGCTACCTCTTGACTTAGCAACAGGACAAGGTCTTGGTAAAAAGCAAGCCCCGACTAAGGGATTCTTGCTTTGGTTAGCAAGAGTGCTTCTGAGGCCAGTTCTGAGACCACACAGAACCAGCCATAGAACTTAAATTAAGCACTTGACTTTATTGCAGGAGGGTTGTGGTTGAAAGGAAACCATGATGAATTAATTAGGAGTGAATATCAAGATAGAACTTTATTTTGCCCAGAAACAAAGAGATGAAACGACATTCTTCTCTATTTAAATTCTATCCCATCTTCTTGCCTTTCCACTCAAGGTTGTGGGGAGCGGGTGGTGGGACTAGTATGCCTGTTGTGGAGAGTCTGCCTCACTCCCAGGAGCTGGTCCAGCCCCGGCCTCCTGAGGATGGACTTGGTACTCGCAGGACATTTGCTGCCTCTGTAAGTACATCAAAACTCTGTTAATCTAAAGTTAGTATTTAATAAAAGAAAAACAAATTCGACACGGTAAGACCTTTTTCCTGACATCATTGGTTCTTTATTTACAACTACAGATAATAATTGAAAAGAAATTAAGATGCAGAGCCTCAGATGCATGCAATAAACTGGAGCAGCAGTAATGCTGCTCACCAGAGAATATAGCTATTTAAAACCCCATCTTATTTTTCAAGCAAAAGCAGAGTAAAGACTATTAAATGTACACCTCCTTCACATATAAGGCAATTAAAGACAATTATATTATCTCTTTTGCAAAAATCAGCTCTTTGTTGTAGAGACAAAAAAATGGCATGATTGTAAAGTAAGATTTTACAAAGGAATTTCCTCGCTTTATTCCTGAACAGAATTCATGTCACATCTTGTAATAATCCTTTATTAATTATTTAAAAAGAACTTTCTTTGCAATCCTGCCTCTATACTACTTCCCCTGTTTTCCATCATTTTATTTAAATTCAAACTGTTAAAAATTAAGGATTACTCAATCTAGCCTCAACAATAAACAAAACCCTGTTTTGGAACTTTGTTGTAAGGAGTAGTTAATGAATAAACAGAAATTATTGACTTATGAGAAAAACTTTCATCAAAGAAGAGAGTTGTCACACTACCTTTGTCAAGAGGAGTAGCTATATGGTGTAAAATAGCCAAATATTAGAAACAGATGACAATTCATTGTCTTTCCATTTTCCTACCTGTGACCAGTCTTGCTTTCTATTCTTCCTCTTTTACCTTTGGAAATTTTTGTTAAATTCCCTCATTTAGTTCAGTTTTTAGTCTCTTGATTTCCCTCATTATCATATGTGTTCAGGGACCAACTGCCACAGTTTATTCAGACTGTCAAAATCCTGATGTCCATTTTAAGATACGTTTGTTATTAGAAAAACAAATAGTCCATAAGGCACATTCATTTGACTCTTTGCTGTGCTAGTTAGGAAGACTTGTAAGGAAGACTCAGAAAGGATTCAAAATTCTGTTCACAGTTTTAAATTGTCCATAGAGATTGATGGTGCCCCATTGAGAGTCTCACTACTTTTTTTTCTAGGCTGCTCTGAAGTTTTGTGGGGTTGGTTGTATCCTGTCAGGATATTTGCAGAGTGGGGAAAAGGGATTATGAAGTGCTAAAGAAATACCCATGGCAACATTAATTATAAACCATCAGAGAGATCAAAATCATCAAATTCCCTTGTTCTTGCTGTTGGGTTCATTTCATTAAGTGGCTTCCAAGGGCGTCCAGGACATTTGGGAGAAGTTGTTTCGGGAAAATCAGGTATTAGGCTGAATGATAAGCTATTTGGTTCTACCTGGATGTCAGGGATAAAGTCATCAATCTCTGTGGGAGCTGGTGGTGGGTTAGGCATCACAGCTACTGCCAAGAGATCTGAGTCCTGAAAGTCAGGGAAGGTGACTGCTACATCTGGCTGAGCTAGGGAAGGAGTGGGTATTGGCCCTACTGTCTTCTCTGCTGTCTGTGCAGAAGATGTAGTAGTGTCTTCAAAAGAAATTGTCGAATGCTCTGCTTTCCGACTATGGTGCTTTCCATTGCTTTTGTTTTTATTTTTGTGTTTTACATGGCCATGACCATGCTCATGTTTATGTCCATGGGCTAGGCCAAGACCCATTTGATGTCCATGGCCAAAGCTATGTCTCCCTTGGTGTTCAAGATCATAGTCAAGTTCCTGTTGATGTCTATGGCCAAGGCCGTGGCTCTTTCTGTGCCCATGGCCTTGGCTATGCTCATGTTTATGACCATGGCCAACGCCATGTTTTGTTTGTTTTTTATGGCCATGGCCATGACCATGAGTGGGTTCTTGTTTTTGTTCTGAATTCTGATCTTCATCTTGTACAGGTGCCAAACCGTGGGGTGAACTTACAGTTGTTTCTTCTCTTTCATTTGCCGATAGTGCTGATCGGAAAGGTGAAAAGCCTGGAGGCCTTTTCCTCAGCATAGTCTAAAGAGGAAATATTAAGAAGAATGTTACTCTGAAAACCATACTATCAATGAAGAAAGAAGGAATGGAGACCTGGCAATTCTATCTCTGTTTACAAGAATCAGATTTTGAATACTTTATTTTATTCTAGAAGGTATGGAAATGAATAACATCTTTTTATCTTTTGATTAACTTTATAATTGATAGACATTAATTATTGTTATTAATAATACACAAAAGCAAGCTGGAGAGGTTTTCCCCCCCTCATCTGGAAAAATAAACAATACCAGGGTAACATCCCAATCTATAGTTATATAAATCCAAAGTACATTATTGATACTATTTCTGCTACCAAAATTACTGCTTTTCTCCTAAAAGACTAGTCATTTCATGCATTCAATATATAGGTGTCACATACGCACCATCACTTTGAGGGAGTGAACACTTTAGGACATATTCACAGGTTTGTCAGGCAACTTTTGGACTATTAATGCTTGTGTTGGACTATGAATAATCTACACATGGCAAAAAGCTTATGTCAGAAAAAAGGGAAAGGAGTCTGCTTGTCTTGAAAATTTGGATTGGTGTGTTAGTTCTCCCTATGCTAATACTCCCTGTGTGATGGGTAAGGCACTCTTCAGTGGTGCCCAGGGCATGGTCCTTGGAGTCTAACGAGTCAGACAATATATGTAGTCATGAACATCCTGGCAAACTAGGTGGAATCTGATTTGCTGTGGATTTGAATTCGAGCACCACTAGCTTCACTTTTCTCAATTGCATTGTAAGAATAACAACACCCGCTTTGCAGAGTTGTCAGGAGGAAAATTACAAACTCAGTCCAAGAATGCAAGAATTTCTATTGCTTTTGTTTTGATTTCTGTGTTTTCCATGGCCATGAGCATGCATATGTTTATGTTCGTGGGACATAAAGTCTGGGACAGAGTTATTTACTGTAGGAGGCCAGCATCTTTCTAATTGTTTCCCAGGTTTCTATTACAAATTCTAAAAGATGATGCAAACTAATGCTTTTTACACTTGAAAATAAGGTGGTCTTCTTTGAATGAAGTCAAAATCAGATTTTGAATCTGTAGATGCAGCATAGGCCTGAGACCTGAAATTCTCCCAAGCTCTGTAGACCTGAGCAGAGGGTACTAGTTTTCCTGGGTGTTGTTTCAGGTGCACCTGGAGAATGTGCAACCTGGGTTAGCAGCCACAGTAGGGACACATTACACCAGGAGAGTATCCACCTCATCAGGTGACACTGGTAATGTGTGGACGTATTAAGAAGACTGCCAATGTCATTTCCAGTCATAAAAAAGAGAGGTAAGTGGAGAAATGTGATACCTCTCCCAATTTGAAAAAGTCAATAACCCAATTCATTTCACTAATAGCTTATTTTAAGACCCCCAAATGATTCTTTAGAATAAACCAAGTTGACCCCTAGTTGACTGTAATCAAAATCATACCATTTTTGTTTTACAGTTGACAGTAGGTTCAATTTTGTTCTCCCAATGTACCACATGTATGTCAGCATTACAGGTTAGAGCTTGCTATTTATAGAAACAGAAGCCAAAAGAGAAAAAACATTGTTATTCATGAGATACTTAAGCAAGTCTGAAACATCAAATAAGCTTCCAGGAAGTAGCAGTCAAATGCCATTCTGCTCACCCCAGGTTCTTTGGTTTCACAGCTACTGGTGAACTCTGTGTTATTTTCCTTGGAACATGTGGTTTCCGTGGCTGTGAATTCTATATAATATTTCAAACCAGCCACCGTCTGGAAAATTAATTAACAGAAAGTAGTTACTTAATAAAATTGTATTGAATCTGCTTTGATTCTAAGGACTTAAAAGAAATCATGTTGGCATTCTAATTATATGCCAAGTGGGAGCTATGACAAATCACTGAAATGTCTGACAACAAAACTTCTGGTTTATATAAAAGTGTGAAATATTTGACTTTTGGCTGGTCCTATTTTCTACCGGGAAAGGAAAATCAGGATATAAAGTATATTTTTTCTGAGTATGACTGTTGAACAACTACAAAATTCACTGATAATTCAAATTGCACTGGAATCTAAAAGAAATAGGAAGAAAAACTTAGAACATTCTCTACCCATGACTCAACTAGCCAAATCTTGAATCAGAGAAATTCTGAGTTTCACTATGGAAATTATGTGAATTAAATTACATGACTAGGGAAACTATTTGGATTTTCAGTTTTGCTCCTGTTTTTTACATTAAAAATCTGTTTTCATTACCAATGATAGTTCATATAATTATTTTATGCTATTTTCCACTATGTAATTTGTGATCCAATTCCTTTTTTTCAATTTATGGAGGCCTTAAAGAAGCACACAATTTATTTATTCTAAAAATTTAACTGTATATTAAAAAACAGACTGATGTCAAAAAAATCTCAATTGTGGTATTTTTTGTCACTTAAAAATGATATTCCAATATCTTTTATATACTTGAAGAAGGCACTTAACAAAATATTTTAAAATTATATGTAAAAAAGTTAGCTGACATGACCCAATTTAGATACCAATTTATTCAGTGTTAAATTCCAAGATTTAAGTGTTTGTGAGAGAGATAGAGAGTAGGAGAGAGAGAGGTGTTATATATCTACCTAAAGGAAGAAATAACATTAATCTGTGACATGGAGGCATGATCATTGTTGATAAGTGAGTTGTAGAGTGAGTTTATAGAGTGTAATGATAGAGCATAAGCCTCTCTCTTTCTCTATCTTTTTGGTCAAGCCAACCACAACTACTTTGCTGCCTACCTTTTCTAGTTTTTTTATTTTGTTGATTTAACAACTGGAGGAATATAATTTCCTTTTAGTGTACAATGTTATCTAGTGGTTATCATTAGTATAAACAAGCACACACACATACCAGAATGTTAGTTTACAAGAAGTGTAACTTCAAGAGAATTAGGTATTCATGCTGGGGAACATGTGGTTCACTCAGTAGCAGAACTCTGATATTCAATGGCATAGTCTTGGAATATTCTATTATCACTAAGAATAGAAGAATTTCACAAGAAAGCAGAAATATAAAGTGGGAAGAAATAGATGAAAAACACAAGTGTAGAAGTGTAGCATAGATCGTTATGCCCTTTAAGGAAACTTGGTGGGTGATGTGCCAGTGAAATCAGGGAGCGGGTAGTGTACAGGACAGAACTAGGTGCCTGAGTAGTAGAGATATTAATGTGTCAGTTCTGATTTATTTTAGCACAGCTTATTTTTTTCCCTCCAGGTCTAAGACTAATGCAGGAAATCAGAGGGATGAAACTAAAACAACCTACTGTGCTATCACCAAAATCATCACTGTGAACAGAGACATTTGTTCCTTTTTGTGTTGCTGCACTTTTTTTTTTTTTTTTTTTTTAGACTTTGT
>PVHY01029706.1:0-14032 GCA_004024945.1 Uropsilus gracilis | reverse complement strand
AGACCGACCGACAGACCGACTGACAGACCGACCGACAGACCGACTGACAGACAGACCGACTGACCGACTGACAGACCGACTGACAGACACACACACATGCTGGGACATTTTGCCTCCTTCAGAACACACTATCTAGAGCTGGGAGGTGGGGCGTTCAGATGACCTCATTAGAGAGAAAGCCAGCGCCTCAGGATCAGGTTTGCTCAGGCCTTTACAAAAACATACCAGGAAGTGGACATTCGCAACGCCCTCCGAAGCAGGGCTGCGCCTCAACATCCACGTTACACCCCTGGCCCTCAAGCGACGGCAGCGCTCTCGCTCTCTCCTCCTCAGGAAATACATTCCGAGATCCCCAGCGGGGACCCGGATCCCTAGAGGGTGTCTGGGGGAAAGCAAGCAAAACCCCAGGCTTTCCGAGCTCCCACCGGGATCCCACGGCTCCCTCCTTCGGCCCTGCGCGTGCGGACGTGGAGGCACCGGGAGCGTGAGTGTGAGAGCGGGCAGGGGCCTGTGTGCTGTGGAGGATTTAAGGCCAGAAAGTGGCGAGAAGGCCGATCGCTGCGCCTTGGTCAAGGTTCTCCAGAGAAACGAGGAGCGTGGGACATATTTATTCTGTCTCTCTCCCTAGGGATAGCGAGCAGGTGAGATGTGGAACAGGTGGGTTAGCTAGCCAGGCGGACAGCTGTGAAGAGATCCATTCAGAGAAAGTGGCTCCCAAGGTTAGGGGGGCTGAGACATTCCACGATGTGTCATCTGTGACGCACAGAGCCAGGAGGACTGGTGGTGGCGCCATTCGTTTTTTTTTTTTTAATAATTTTTTGTATCACCTGCAACAAACTGCACACAAAACGTCTGTGTTCCAGAGTCAGTTTTACGGTTTGTCTCTGGCTGGTGGCTCGATTTTCTTTATTCTTAATCGTTATTCCTTTCTGCAGAAGCATCAGGTATTTCTATGTGCTGGACGTTGACGGATGAATGAAATTTGGCAATTCTGATACTTTCTATTTCATGTGTGTGCCTAATTACATCGAACTTTTCTATCTTTTATGTTTGCTCCACTGTGTTATTTGCGTGCTGTGAGGTGACACTTTGGATGTGACACCTTGTTCGATTTGTGGGTAACAACAGTTCTTCTTTGAAAAAATTACTGAAATCATATATATATATATATATATATATATATATATTTATTTATTTATTTTTATTTATTTTTTTTTTTGAGACCAGGTCTCACTATTTTTGCTGGTGGAACGGCAGGCTCTCATTGCCCGGGATACCACAGACTCAAGCAATCCCCAGCCTCAGCTTCCCAGGCAGCTGGGATTACAGGCGCACGCCACCATGCCCAAATATTTTTTTCGGAACTAGGTCTCCCTACGGGTTCCCGGTGGGACTCGAACCACGATCCCTAGCCCCGGCCACTTCATAGGCTGAAGCTTACAGGCACGAGCCACCCGGCCCGGCCTATATTTTTTGTATTAGAAAACGTGTTCACTTTTCACCCTCAAAGCAACCCCCTGAGAACACAGCAAGAGTTCCTGGAGAGGGCACTGGACCAACAGCAAATGAAATCGGCTTTCCCGGTGTTTATTGCGGGTGTAGATGCCGCTCTCTAGCCGACATCCAGCTCTCTAGGATTTGGGTGACTTAGTCTGCTCATCCCCTGGGATCCATCTTTGCTCAGGGGAGAACGTAGGGGTCTAGGGACCTCTCCCCCCTTCCTTGTCCTGCAGCTGAGCTTGCGCAGGTGGAGCTCACAGTCTGGTTGTCTGAGGTGTTAGGAACCTGCCAGCAGGAGCATCCACCGCTGGTGAGCACGAATGACACACCAGGGCAGCAACAAGACCACCACCGACGACCACACTTAGTCCCCATCACACAGCTAATGGGGTGTGGGGTGCAGTGCATCCTGACAGAGCTCATGTGTCCTGAGCAGCGGGGACCGAGCCTCAACAGAGCCCCCCTCACCCCTGGTCATAGCACTGACCAACAGAGCTGTCCCTGCGTCCTGGTCAACAGCCATCCACTATCCTCTCCTTCCCCACCCCTGGTCACTAGGGGAACAAATGTGTTAGCAGCTCCCAATTAGAGCTCAAGGGAATTTATGGTGCTGGAAATTCAGACAAACTAAAGAAGGTCACTTTTAAGCCTGGCGTGGCTAGAGGGGTGGGGAGAGAAAGCCTGCATTTCAGCCTTGGCATGCAGCAGGATGTGGGGCGCCCCCTGCTGGGCTCTGCGAGGTCTGCAGGGAAGGGCTCTAGCTGTGAGCGCCCCATACTGGGCAGTGTGAGGTCTGCAGGGACGGGCTCTGGCTGTGAGCGCCCCCTGCTGGGCTGTATGAGGTCTGCAGGGAAGGGCTCCAGCTGTGGGCACCCCCTGCTGGGCGGTGAGAGGTCTGCAGGGACGGGCTCTGGCTGTGAGCACCCCCTGCTGGGCAGTGTGAGGTCTGCAGGGAAGGGCTCTGGCTGTGAGCACCCCCTGCTGGGCAGTGTGAGGTCTGCAGGGATGGGCTCTGGCTGTGAGCGCCCCCTGCTGGGCTGTATGAGGTCTGCAGGGAAGGGCTCTGGCTGTGAGCACCCCCTGCTGGGCGGTGAGAGGTCTGCAGGGACGGGCTCTGGCTGTGAGCACCCCCTACTGGGCAGTGTGAGGTCTGCAGGGATGGGCTCTGGCTGTGAGCACCCCCTGCTGGGCCATGTAAGGTCTGCAGGGAAGGGCTCCGGCTGTGAGCGCCTCCTGCTGGGCAGTGCAAGGTCTGCAGGAAACCTCGGCCATCAGAAGCACAGGGACATCACTGGCTCCCAGCACAGCCCTGCCTGAAGGGAGGAGGCACTTCCTGCTGAAACGAGGATTCCCCACTTAGCTAATCGAGGTCTTGCTGCCACGCACCTCAGCAGGGAACAACACCTCCTCTCAGGCAAAGGCGAATTTACAGGAGAAAATGACGGTGGAGTGTTTAATGGGGCGGCAGCGCTGCCAGCCGGCTGCTCGCCAGGGCTGAAATGCAAGCTCTCAGCCACACGGCGAAGTGCCTGTGACTCAGCCCTGTCCCCATTTCCCTCCTCAGGCGCTTCCATTAAGTGCTGAGGTGGCCTGATTACTGGGGACACGTGGGAGGGGCTGGGGGACCATCATTCCACCTCAGCCGTCTGCTACTCTCCTGACCAGTGCTCGCTCTCCTGCCCCCACCAGGGCCAGCAGGCCTGGACGGGCAGTGGCTGTGGGCAGAGGACAGTCGAGCTTCCTGAACACTGGTCTCAGCTGCAGCTGAACCTGATCTTTGAGACAAGGGCGTTTTCCTCTGGGTTGGCCGTGCCCCTTGCTCCGAGAGGACCGCTCTCTGCCGCAGGAGAACAGGAGGCGCAAAAGCTCCTACTGGAAGGAGCTGGTCACCCAGGCAGGAAAGGTTCCTGGCAGGAAAGTCAGCCAGCAGGGTGACATCCCAGCACGTGGCCTCGGAAGGCTGGTCAGAGACAGGGAGGGGAGACTCGCTGTCGGGAGCCTTGAGAAACACCAACAGTCGGTCTCAGGGATGTTTTCAGCCCCGAGAGCAGCGATGGGAAGGAAACCCACCACCACTATGCGCGACTGGCACAGAAGCAAGGCCTCTGGGTCAGGGGGTCCCATAGTCGGCCAGGGATGAGAGACCACTGTTCAGCTTCCGGTCACCAACCCTGGGGAGAGCACAGGCACCCTTTCTGCCTCACACTGGGCTTCCTGAGACCCCTCTAGCGGCCTCCAGGAGCTCCCCAGAGCTTCCTCAGCCTCAGAAGCTCATTTGGCAGCAGAACTGAAACCGTGACTTCAGCCTCTGCATCGTGACTGTCCACTCTGCTGGTGAACGCAGAAAGGTGACGCCAGGCACAGCTTATGCCACCACGACAATGTGCAGCGTTTTAGTTGGAAAGGCTGGCGTGAGGATGCCAGCTATCGATTCTTTCCCTGCAGAGCAAATTCTATTACCAGAAAGGAGAGAGCCAGGGCCTGCACTGAGTCACTTCACCATGCCCAGCTTGCTTCCTCAGCCGGGGAAACTCAATACTCTGTGTTTGGGGGGCGGGGGTGGTGGAAGGAGCATGCAGGCACCCCTCGTGGAGGAGGGAGGAGGACAAGCACCTCCACACTCTTCTTTCCTTGGGGTGCAGTGTCATTTGCACAACACAGAGTTGCAAAGGGAAACAAATGCTTTTGAGGCTGCAGAGAAAGTGACTTGGCACGACTTGTTTATCGCCAGCAAAGGAAAAAGGAGTGTCACTGCAAAGGGAGCTGTCCCGATGTCAAATTTACACTTCGACTGTGACTAAGCCCCACGAAGTCTGGATGAAACCAGCAATACTGGGCAAGGGGGGGTCAGAACGGGGAGGGCAGTCAGCGTAGGAGCCTGTGTGTCCTTTGAGGCAAGACACTGACCACGACTGGCCTGAGGGACCCCCTGCTGCTGAGGGAGGGTGGCAGACTGTGCCCTGAGGGTATCACAGGTGGTAGCCAGTGGACCTGCCATTCTGCCCACCTGGGTCAGACACTCCATTGTAACTGGCACAAAGGCTGCATGGGAACCAGAGGTGGTTCTGGGGGAGTGCTGGGGAAACCTGGGAAAGCCTAGGCTTGGCATCTCCTTTTTTGGCTTCTTATACATAGTTCTTAAGAAGTCATTTCTATGTACACAGTAGAATACTACTTGGCCATCAAAAAGACAAGCTTGACTCATTTGTGATTACATGGATGGAGCTAGAAGGAATCATGCTGATGGAAATAAGCCAGATAGAAAAAGAGGAATAAGGCCGGGCATGGTGGCTCGTGCCTGTAAACTTCAGCCTATGAAGTGGCCGGGGCTAGGGATCACAGTTCGAGTCCTCCCTGGGGCCCATAGTGAGACCTAGTTCCAAAAACATAGCTGGGCGTGGTGGTGCATGCCTGTCATCCCAGCTACCTGGGAAGTTGAGGCTGGGGATGGTTTGAGTCTATGGTACCCCAGGCAACGAGAGCCTGCGGTTCCATGGGCAAAAATAGTGAGACCTAGTCTCAAAAAAAAGAAAAAGAAATACTGGATGATTTCAGCTATATGCAGGATAGAAGGAAAACAAACAAAAGGACAAGGAAAACTTTAAGCTGGCAAACTGTCAGCAGAACTAAAGCACAAAGCAAAAGTGGGGGAAGTTGGGGGAGGGATGGATATGGGAGATCGGGATGGCAGTTCTCAGGGCAGTAGGAGAACCTCAGGGCATACAACAATATAAAATGCACATATATATGTAGTCAATAAGAAAAAAGTTTTAGAAAAAGCCATTCCTTATGTGGCAGCTGGTGGCTTCCACTTAGAATGGAAAGGTAGTTTTCAGGTAGGAGTGAGATCCTGCCCTCTAGGGAAGGTTCTGAGGGTGCCTGAGGTCCCAGGCCCTTTATCTCCTCAGGTGGTGGACACAGATCATGGATCCAGAGTCACCAGACCCTCAATATGAGAAGTCCTTAGCACCCTCAACTCAGCCGCAGCGTCTGCTCAAGGAAAGTTCTCCTCAGACCAAACAACAGTCCCACCATCTTGCTTTTGTTGCTATTAAACACAGTTTCGATGTCCATGCAGACATTCAAGTTGATTAAAGGAATAAGACCATGTGAACTTTGTCACTCAAGACGGTAAACAAACAGCCACACCCCAGGACACTAAAAGCTATGTCTTTTCCTTCATTTCCGCAGTTGGTCAGACTCACACAAGGCTGTGCCCCGATGCCCCAAGGGGACCATGTTTTATAATGAAAAAAATCACTGTTCTGAAACAAGCAGAAAAATAGGAAATGGACAGAGTGAATTTTGAATCAGTTTCTAAATTGATGCAACTTTAAACAGAACAGAGTGACTTTTTGAAGTCACTTGTGGTTTTCACCTGCACAGTGTTGCTAGCTTGAGCACGACTTGCATGCCCACCCATGTCACCAGGACATCTCCCTCCCCTCTGCTTGGAGACTGATGCTGACTCTTGGCTTCTCCGAACCTCTGTCTGCATTTCATGTGGACGTGGCAAGTGGTAGCTGCTGGCTGCTGAGGACAGAGTTGCACAGTAACACTGAGCCCTTAAGAACACTGAGGGAGCAGGAACAGAAAGCGTGGCAGAGAAGCTGAGGTGGGTGTCTGAGGAACACTGAGTGAGAGCTATCTCTGTTATCTCTAGTTATCTCTACGATCAGCCAATCGCTGGCTAATGGTGAGATAAGCTTCTTCCGCTACCAGCCCACTTCTGAGCTCCTGGCGGTCAGTGGGGCTGAGCCCCCAACTGCTCCCACAGTGGGTGAGTGACTGTGTGTGTCTGGCGCATAGGCAACCCCAGGAACACCTGTAGGTCATGTTGTCGTAGATGCTGATTGTGACCTGCGTCTTCAGCCCACGATGTGACCCAGATCTCTGGCCAGCGTGGTTCTGGACACCATGAAAGGCACTGGGGTGAAGACCCTGTTGTTCTCCAGGCAGCACGTGTGAGAGGAAAGGGATGGACACAGAGAATAAGATCAGGTGTGCCCCTGACTGGTCTGATGCTAGTCTCTTACCGTAGTGTGGGATGATGGCCCAGGCCATGGCAGAGGCGTAGATGCCACCGATCATCCAGAACATGCAGAGCCAGCTCAGGTGCTCACCCCTCTTCTCTCGGGCGAGGACCTCGGCAAAGTAGGAGAAGACGGTGGGGATGGCACCTCCGATCCTGCCAATAGGAAGATGATACATGAGGTCACTTAAGTATGCATCACACAGGCTGTGTGGCTGATAGGAGCGCAAAGAGCAGAGCCAATGTGTGTTCTAACAACACATGCTCTCTCTACCCCAGCCTGCAGTAAAACATGTGCATCCCTAGGTTTATAATTTAATACTATAGTTTCTACCCTCCAAGCATTTGAACTTGCAATTCAGCTGTGTGCCAAAAGGGGGCAGTGGTGCCCTACATGTGGTTTATGAAGAGTTCGTCGCTTACTCTTCCAATGGGCTTTCGGTCCAGTTGATTGTTCTACATGTCATTGAGAAAGTTTCAGTATTTGCTACAATCTAGTGAATATATCAATTAGTGTGTTTAATTAATCTATTGATTTAATTAATTAATTAACAAGACACTATGATACATCCCACCTATGATGTGGAAACTTCCGGAACAACTTCAAGCACCTCTAAGGGGTGATCGGCAACATGTACTTGCTCACCACTACCCCACAGCATCTGGTCCTAGAGTCCAGCATGGCTGGTGGGTTGACAAGCACAGGACCCCAGGGTTGTTTCCCAGACTGGTCCTTGTCCCAACCCAGTGGACATCATGGTTGAATGAGGATGTATGAAAGGTTGTGTAAGTGGCCGGTTCAGATTCCCAGAGAATGGGTATACCGTGCTTCCTTTCATCAGGGTGATTGTAGGAGAGGATGACTGAGCTCTGGAGAGAGACACAAACAGTGACTTCTACTCAGCTTCATGGATGTCACACAACAGCCTCATCCCTTCTAGCTCCAACCATGTTGCCACAAATGGCATGACTTATCTTTTTGACCGCTGTGTAGTATTCCATCATGGACATAGATCACACCTTCTCGATTCACTCATCTGCTTGGGCACAGTTTGGTTGTTTCCATATCTTGGCTATTATAAACAGTGCTGCAGCAAATATGGGAATATAGGTTTCCTCTCAAACTAGTGTTTTCGTGTTCTTTGTGTAGCTACATTAGAATGACATTGCTGATCAAGTGACAAATCCAATCTTTGCTATCCAAAGATTTTAAAATCCTAGCTGAAAGCATCTATGTCTGTTCCCTTGGGGGATGAATGTGGTGCTTTTACCTAAAATCCCTTTAAGTATGATCTCAAATGACTTCAGATGTAGCACTTGGTGATTTTACACTGTTGTACCAAAGGTAGCTAGCCAGGTGTGAGTCCATCAACCACAGTGCCATGCAAGAAACACACACCCGGCAGTCGGTCGGAGCTGGCTGTTGCAACCACATGGCATGACTGCTGGCTTCTGAAGGTGCTGCTGTTTCCATGAAGAGCGAGTTGGATTTGAAAATTCAGCAGCGTCTAGAACATACTCTGAACTATTTTATTACAACACAAAATTTTAGTGTGACATAAAACGTCTGCGTCACCCATCATTTAATGCTACCTCCTTTTTTTTTCATTTGATGTGAGGAATATGTTTCTCTGCATCATAAAATCCCAGCACCCTCCACTTCTCAGTGCGTAAAAAGTGTCCCAGTTTTCACCGATGTTTAAAATACTAATGAATGTCTCATCAGGATGCTGGACTTTCTGTGCACAAGGGCTCCAGCCTGCAGTCTGCAAAGGCACAATTGCATGTCAAGATGTGTCAGGTCGCCCTGAACCAAGATGAATGTACTGCAGGGACAAGTGGAAATGAAAGTGCAGGTGGAAGATTAGCCTTGCCTCTTCATTTCAAACAGATCACTGTTGCTGAAGTGAATGCCAACTTGAAGGGTCTGGGTTAGACCCAGTGCCTTTTTGGATGGTGGCTCTTTGGGCCTGGCTATTGATACCCCAATCTTTGTAAAGCAGATGGCAAGGAACTCCACTCTCAGTGGGTGAATGAGTCTGCAGATGAGGGGCGGAGTCTATTTAAATCCTTTACAAAGTTCTTCAGATTCTGAGACTTACATAATAATATAAAATAACTCAAGCATTCCTGTTTCTCTTTTGTGGGCTGGTAATCTATTTTTGGAAAACATTATTCCTGATCTTATTATGTTACTCTTGTGCCACTTTGAAGTGTAGAAAAATATTGCAGCGTGCTGCAGTGAAAGGCTATTGCTTACTACTATACTAATACTATACTATATCTTACTATACTAACATCAGTAGTAGTATTTCACAACTGATCAGGGTACTTAGCTGTTGTTTACACTCACAGAAGGTTCTCCAATATTAGGCACCAATCTTACTCATCTTCAGATCCACATCATGACCAGTGCACACGCATTGAATGTTTACTCAAAAGAATCGGGTTTCGATTTACCCAAAGGTTACAAAAACACTCATTCAAAAGGATACCCGTACTTGGGTGTTTACCGCAGCACTATTCACAGTACCCAGGATGAGAAAACAACCCAAATGCCACAAAACAGATGAATGAGTCAAAAAGTTGTAGTCTATATACACAGTGGAATATTATTCATGCATCAAAAACCCAAACTTATGTCATGCACAGTAACGTGGATGGAAGGAACTAGAAGGAATGATGCTGGCAGAAACAAGTCAGAAATAAAAAGAGAAATACAGGATGGTCTCACTTATATGTGGGATAAAGGGAAAACAAACAAGCAAATGGACAAGAAAAATCTAAAACTGCCAACAGAACTGAAACATAGAGCAAGAAGGGGGAGGGGGAAATCGGGGGGGAGGGCACAAGAGCTTAAGATGGTTCACAGTTGATAAGGTGATGGGAGAACCTCAGGGTAGACAGTGATGTAAATATGTGTATAAAGAGCTGGATTTCTTAGAGACTCCAGCAGCAGAACATGCCAAGGACCCTGGAGTCCTCTGTTTGGCTGACGCATGTTTCCAGTGAGTGGAACACACATCCTGCTTCCTGGGCAACATGACCTTAGGAAATGCTGGGAGTGTAGGGACGGATGATCTGGGCGCAATGGAGCTGCTGATTACTTCAGGTGACCCTGCATCTTAGCTGCATCTTCCCACCAGCCGTGCTGATAGGAAGCACTCACTCCATAGGAAAAGATTCTCAGCCTGTGAAATAAGGATCCCTGGGAAACCCCCTGGGACAATTAGGAGTTTCTAAAATACCTTTGTCTTTTAGGAATATGTTGCAGATGGTATAATGATAAATATGTACACAGAAATATATATACATATGCATAGACACAGGATGTTCAGAGAGATTTTCTGTCTTACAAGATATGATGCAGCTCCTGTAAGTGCTGAAGATTAGAATCACCTTCCACTCCCATCTTAAAAGTGAAAGAAAAGAAGGTTTTGCACACTACCTGAATATTCTCTGGGGTAGGTTAATGCAATTCCTTATTCGCTTTATTGTATTAAGATGGAGTTTCTGAGAATACATGAAGGCATGATTTATTCTTAGATGGTGGTTCTCAGGTTCCTACATGTCACTGGTTCTTAAATAGGGGCGATTCTCTTTCTCCCATTCCCAGCAGATATGTGGCAACATCTGGAGACCCTTGGATTGTCACAACTCACTCTTAGCACGGGGTAGGTAGAGCCAGAGATGCTCCAAGAATCCTGGGGTACATCCCTTCACCACAGAGAATTACCCAGCCCCTAACAGGAACAGAGTTGACATTGGACAATTCCTGCAACAGGGATTTAAGGTGGGAAATATGTCATTTTACACTAAAAACATCCATTAAAAAACAACAAATTTGAGGCATGTGGGGTATCATGGATGGAGCTGGAAGGAATCATGCTAGCGGATATAAGCCAGGAAGAAAAAGAGAAATCCTGGATGATCTCCCTTGTATGTGGGATACAGGGGAAACAAACAAAGGGACAAGTAAAATTTGAAAAATGGAAACCTGTCAGCAAAACTGAAGCACAGAGCAAGAGAGATGGGGAGAGGGTAAAAGCGGGGGAGGGGTGGGCACGAGAGCCTAAGTTGATGGTTCAGGGGGACAAGCTGGTGGAAGAACCCTGGGGAATATAATGATGTAAAATATATACATTTATATATATGTTAATATATAATATATTATGCTATGTAATAATATACATTATAATTATATATATATTATGATATATATTTATATATATATATATTTTATGTGTGTGATCAATTTAAAAAATAAAATAAAAATGTTCCAGGAGGCACCAAAAAAGAAAAACCCCAACCCATCCATAATATAAAACATGAAACGATTACCTTCCCTAATGCCTGACGGCTAATCCACACTAAATCTAGTTCACACGGCAACCTCCTTATCGTTCAGCACAGGACAATCAGTTCATTACTGTTGAAATTTACTCAAGTTCATTTTTGACAGAAAGTTAGCATCAGTGAGATATGGGTGGTTTTACAAAGAACGTCTATCAGCATTGGCTATTGTTACTATCATTGTTATTGTTATTGCTATTGTTACAGTCATTGTTACTATCAACTGTCAAAAAGGGTCAAATCTTAACTGTCCCTGGTACCAGGAGGGAAGATGGAATAATGATTGAAACCCACCCTTTAATAGGTGGGAATTAGTCAAACTAGCTGAGTTGATACACATGAAAGGGAGAACTGAGACTTGGAATCTCAGAGTCGTAGCTATTCCTTACAGCAAATTAATTTTAGGGTTTTGCAAGTTTAATTACAGCAAAGGAAAGAAAGTTCTTAAATGGTCTAAACACCTTCCTAGACTCAATTGGGACTCTCGTTCACTCTATCGGGAGCAAGTACGCCTGAATACACACACACACACACACACACACACACACATGATACCACAAAGGCACTGTGCGTGACTCAGTACAAGCTCCTGGGAAATATGAAACATATTTATTCTCTTCACTAAACCAAGATAAAGTCACGCCTGGGATCCTGTGTAAGGCACAGAGCGTGTCAGCTTCACAGACAAAATTTCTCTTGCGTGGGGAGCACCAGGAACATGAGCCAAGTCAGTTCAGCAGAGCAGGGGAGGGAGGAGGCCGCCTAGCGTCGTCTGCACAAACCTCACTGAGAAACCAGGAATCCTGACTGACTGGGGCCTGTGGGTGCCAGCCCCCTCTCATGGTGGTGGGGGGGATAGCTCAGCCCTGCATGACACTCACTCCTGCACCTCAGGAGCTGGGACCCTGAAGGACCCTTGTGACAGGGGTGGACATGGGGAGGAGCTTGCATGTCCACAACGGGAAGGGGAGGCCACAGACAGAGGAGCTGTGCTTGGAGTGGCTTGAAGTGTGACATGTGAGGGGAGAAGACAGGTCTGTCTGAAGAGCTCCTTATCCTTAGGAGGAACGCCGGTGGGTCGCTCTGCTCTCCTTCAGTTCCCCACCGAGCATGTAATGAAGAATAATTTCATTCTCGCTCCCATCGGTGTGTCATTGGCCAAGAGCCCTTTCCTTCCATCTTCCAGCTCCTGTTCCGCGGGGAGTGGGGTGCTGATCCGAGCACGTCATGAAGGAGGCCGCTGAACAAGCGCTGTGGACTCTTCTCCACAGACAAGAAGCAGAAAGCAAAGCCCACCCCGCGTGGATGCCAAGGACTCCTTGAAGACTAGTCTTGTGTTTTGGAGGGCCCTCAGAAGAATGACAAGGGAGCTACCATCTGACCCAGCAATTGTTCTCTTGGGAATCTACCCAAAGGAGACCTCAGTGCTTGTACAAAGGGACACCTGTGCCCGGATGCTTACTGCAGCACTGTTTATAATCGCAAGGACGTGGAAACAACCCAGATGTCCCAAGACAGACGAATGGATGAAAAAGATTGGTCTGTATACACAATGGAATATTCCTCATCAATTAAAGATGACAACATGGATGACCTAGAAGAAATCATATTTGCAGAAACAAGTCAGAAAGAAAAAAACCAGAAACAAAACAGTTTCACTACTATATGGGACAAACAGCCATAAAGAAGAGTCAAAACAAGCTAACAACCAAATTAAAGTACCCAACTTGGTAGGGGGTGTGTGAGACAGGGTGGGAATGGTCAGGGAGGGGGGGTGAACCCCAGAGACCACAAAGATGTGAAATATATATGTATATATATATATAAATTAATTTTAAAAAGACGAGTGTTGTAGTTTGTAAAGAGAACACTGAATGGTGCAATCTGACTGGGACTTGTAATGGCAACAACTGGTGTGAAAAGCCCCTCTTGCCCCTCACTCAGAATCAGCAAAAGAAGGGGCGACGTTGAACGACTGGGCAAGTTGTGCAGCAATTTGGAATGAATTCATTTGCTTTATTTTGTATTTTATTAACTTTTTAACCTTCCACATTAATGCATCGCATTTACTTTTATATATATTCTTCCACTGAGGTAACATTGGTTTACAACACTGTGTGTGATTTACAGTTCTAGGTTCACATCTCGGCCTCCCCTCTAATAGCCTCAATTCTACAATCAGATCTTTTAAATTTAAATTATTATTATATATATATATATTTCATGTCTTTGTATTCCCCAGGGGTCACCCCACCTCCCCTCCCTGACCACTCCCACTCACCCCTCTCCCCAGTTGTGCACTTTAGTTTTAAATTGGCCCAGAAATAGTTTTAAAAGCCCCTAAAATGAGCGGGGCACGGTGGCTCGTGCCTGTAAGCTTCAGCCTATGAAGCAGCTGGGGCTAGGGATTGCGATTTGAGTCCTGCCTGGGGCAACACAGCAAGACCCAAAAAAATAGCTGGACTTGGTGGCACGCCTGTAATCCCAGTCACCTGAGAGGCTGAGGCTGGGGATCGCTTGAGTCTGTGGTACCCCGGGCAATGTGAGCTTGCGGTTACGGTTCCATGGGCAAAAATAGAGAGACCTAGTCTCAAAAAAAAAAAAAGCCCCTAAGATGGACTTTTCAGTGGCCTTTTCATGAGTGCACATATGTCTCGCAGGATTTGTTCCGGGGCTCGGAGGAAAGAACACAAAGGCACAAAGGCACAGACTTAAGGGTCTCTTCAGGGCTGGGTGGGTCTGGGATGAGGCACTGGGCTTTGGGGAGGGCGCATGTTTATTACAGGTCATCAAGACTGAAACGGAGAAGAGGAACACCTGCTGGCGACACGCCATCATTGAATTGAATGTGACAGTCCCAACCCTGTTGCAGGGCTAAGAAACAGATGGCAACATACACCCGCAAAGGTGTGACCCTCGGTCTCTGACTCCCACGTGGTATTACACGCCAAGGTCACCTCAGCAAAAAATACAATTTAAAACCATATGGTGTGGGCGGCTTTAGTCCTCCAATCTTTGAGGGGGGCTGTTGTTCTATCAATACTATATTACCTTATATTATATTATATTGTATTATACAAAAGTCTCTACTATATAAACAAGGTCACCTCAGCAAAAAATACAATTTAAAACCATATGGTGTGGGCG
>PVHY01029705.1:0-14036 GCA_004024945.1 Uropsilus gracilis | reverse complement strand
TGAGGGGGTGGAGGATGAGGATTTGGGGGAGTGGAGGGTTGGGGGGTGGGGGGGACGGGTCCCTCCCTGCAATAGCGTGACATTAACCTACACCCACTCCAATCAGTCCTCATCAGGAACAAGAGGTCGGTATATAATGCAACAGAAGATAGATGAGGAGAATGACATGAGTAAGAGCCCTGGAGACACATTTCCCCAGGGTAGAACCAGAAAGCCCCTGAAGCTGTCTAAGGAACACAGGACTGTGAGACTAACCAAGGAGATGACAACTGGTATTGTTCCAATACCATCGTCCTTGATGAGGCCAAGGAGCCAGAACTGTGGCCTCAAGAGGCCTCCAGAGAAAGTGTGGCACACACTCCTCCGGACAGAGGGAGGATGACCACAGAAATAAGGCAATGGCCTGACAGCTAAGCTGCTGTCCATGAACAAGGAGAACAACCAGACCAACCGTCAGTCGACACATCTCCCAGGGAATTTTCTCAAATGACAGTATGGAAGAGACACACATAATGGAGGAATTGGTACTCAGATTCCAAACGAGCGTGGAAGGTGGCTGGATGCAGGTTCAGACTGGAAATGCATGACACAGAGTCTACTGCGCCCCTGGAACGCTGAACTTCACCCAGGATATGAACAATGCTCCAGATGAAAAGAAAGAAGAAGAAAAGAAAAAAAGACATAAGGGCTACATGGACCAACAAATGGTAAAGAGAAAGGAGAGGGAGTGACCATGGGGAGGGGCGGGGGTTGGGGGGACATTCCCAAGGGGACCAACAACCATGTGGGGAGGAACAAATGTGTATGATCCTAAAAGTTAAAAAAAAAAAAAAAGTTAAAAAAAAAAAAGCAATTCAATCAACACAATAATTCTGCAAATGAAGAAACTGAGGCAGGGAGATATATTTTTAAAAGCTAATTGAGGTCAATTGATACATGCCAGCGTATATCAATGACCTGTGTGCCAGAGTGTCAATTATATAAAAATGCCACTGGATAAGTTGGAAACAAAAGTCCTAAGTGCTACTACCCAGGCCACTTGTCTGCATCTTTGCAATGTTCTAGTGATGTAAGTAATGTTGTATTTAGTTTTTACAAAAAAGGGTGAAAATAAGTACTTTTCCTGAAATCATATGGCAATTCAAGAATAAAATTAATAAATAATGTGGTTTCCATCAGGGCTTTGTCTACTAGATTGCACATACTTAGCAGCTGACAGTAATTATACACTAAGATATTACAAACTGTTAGGTTCATTTTCAGCATAAATATATTTCCCACTTAAAATAACAAGGCACCTTAGACGACTCTCTTACTGAACATTCTCAGTCAGATTCCTGAGCAGCTAAAAACAAAAATAGTGGAAGCAAATTCTATAAAGTCTATCAAACAATGAGCCATCTAATTTCTCTTGTCAATATTAATGACACCTTCGAACTCCAGAGTTTAAGGCAGCGTGCATGGTGCAAATCTCCATCTAACGGAAACCGAACAAGATTTCCAGAGCCAAGAGTTGTAAACTGTGTCCCCAACTTCACTCACATTGTTTTATGCACTATGAGGTCATTTAAAACTGAGGGTCTTCTTTCATATCAATAGAACTGACAGAAGAGCACCCTTTGAGTTTTGCTGCCCAGGCAAAAGTCCAATATTGAAGAGATGGATGAGAAAACATAAAAATGAATCATGAAAGCTAGAGTGTCATTTGAGAGACTCTCAAAAAAAGAATGAAGCATCAAAAATCAATATCCATCGAGGGCCTAAAATTGTGGCTGAGCAAACCCTCTATGTGTCCATGAGAATCGACTACCCCAGGAATTGTCACCTAGAGACATTTCATCACGTAACCTTCCAACAGGTATTGATGGGACATTTGTCATGTGCTTGACTCGGTTCTCCATGCTTGGAGGAGGGATAAAAAAAAGAATGATCTCTCACAGAGTGATGTTTTGGTTAAGGAGGGGGAAGAAATCAAAATAGCTAAAGCAACAAATTCAATGTAAAATCTTTTTAATCATCTCTCGCTCAATCCACTCACCACATTAAAGTGGGTTCTGCTCTCTTCCATAAATCATACTAATGATAACCAAGACAAGCTCAGTATCCACCACCCTTCCCCAGATGCCAATGCTCTCCCACTCTTATCAGTTGAAATATATGTTTACCAGGGCTATTTGGGAGGCAATAACATGTCCATTCCAGCTATATTTGTTACTATAACCATGTAATTCACTATTTTTGAACCTTTGAAAAGTAGTAAAAAGAGAGTATTTTCTATGAAAAATAATTTGGAAAGATGTGATAAAGTTGAGACACTTGTGATACTGCTTTTGACTTAGTTGTGGACAAGATGATAATAAAAGATTTGGGGCAAATGTAATTTAATCTGGAAGAACACTTTAATCAGATCACCAACTCTGGGTGATCCTTACAGAGGATCCTTTTTCCTTACAGAGACAAATTGTAAATATTTTCAGCTTTGTGATTCATAGTATGTCACTAAAGAAAGCCGCCACAGTGGAATAAAAGCAATTATAAGCAACATGCAAAAAATGAGCATATAGTATTCCAATAAAATTTCATTTATAAACACTGAAATTTGAATGTTGTTATTTCTTCATACCCTAAAATATTATCCATAATATTTTCATATTATTCACAAATATTTTTAAAACATTTCAAAATCTAGAAGCTTTTCTTAGTTTAAGGGCTACACAAAAATGAAAGGCAGTCTAGAGTTGGCCTCTACATCTGATGATCTCTAGACTAGGTCGGACATCTGAAAAGACAGGAGTTAAGAATTTCTGTGTTGAAAAGCATGTGCGTTTGCTTTTAGGGTTCATTTCACTTAATGTTATATAATATGGTATGCTTTTGAATCCAGCACACTGAAATGCACCCTCCTTCCTGACATCTGACTGAGGTCTGCAATCTCCACCTGGCTCAAATATTCTCTTGGTCACAACATTTGAGGTACCTGGGCCCTGGGAACACTCTTTTTTTCTTTTTATCTCAAGGAACTGAAATAATTGTTGTTGGCCTAAGACTGCTTCTGGGTTTTGGGTAATAGAATTCTCACATTGTCCTTCCAGCTTGGAAAGGGAGACATAGAGACAGAGAAAAGCACAAAATCTACCACCAATAGTAGAACAATTATGAGCATTCCATCTAAGTCAGGTGTCTTGGTAGATATTTCTTATTATTTTTCCTTCCTATAATTTTATTTTATTTATCACAAAAAATAGTCGTATAAGATTTATGATGGGCAAGCATTGTTCTTACCCCGCTTTTTTCCATCTTTCTGTTCAATGGCTTATCCACTCCTTATACACTCTTTTCTCTCATCTCCTCTCCCCAGTTCCATCACCATTTTAGTAACATCAGTATCAGACTCTTCTGCTGTCTTGTTTTTTGATTTCTTGCTGCCTGGGTGCCCAGTCATGTTGGTAGATCCTTTTGTTTTATTCATTTATATATTTTTTCATAATCATTGCTGGAGAGGGGTTATTTTCCTTTGTCATTTTCTTCTACTCCTTGCATTGTCCCTTGTTTACTTTTGTCTGTTTTGCCTTCTATACGTCTGTTTGGACCTTTCTTTGTGTTAGAGGCTTTCCTCATATGTTGGTGACCTTCAGCTTCATCCCAGTTAGAATCAAGGCAATAAAATGCTGATTGGAGTCTGTGTCCATGGTGGAATTTACTGACCTCATTGCAGGTGATTTGGTTGGGCTGGGCTCATCCTATCTACATACAAACCTCCTCAAAGAGACTAAATTCAAAGAGAAATTCTCCAATCTGTCACATGGAAAACAAGTGGGCTTATTTTAGTCCTTCTTCAAGACCACACTTGACCTCCACCAACCTTTTGGTTTCATCTAGTCAGACAGTAAAATTCTTGGCTTCGACCTGAACAGGTGAAGTGGTGGGAGGAGGTTAGTTCTTAGCTGGGTAAAACACGAGAAGAATTAGAGAGGGTGTCTAGTTTCTCCTTGTGTGGAGACTTTCAAACACTTCTCTACGCCACTTCCCTCCCACAGTCTCAGAGATGCCTACTGCCTCTCACCATGAGGCCTTTCAAGGTTTTGTCTTAATGCAAATCCAAATTGCTCCACTAGACTTATTCTGAGACTTCAGTAAGGAGGGAATGGAAAATGCCCTTTGTCTTCTCAATTCTTAGTTGGGAAATAAATCAAACTGACATTAGATTAGAGGGAGTAAGAAATATACCTCTCCAAAATGTTTAATAAAATGTATAATTCTTGTATACATTAGAAACCCAGTAAAAACTGAGTAACTTGCTGAAATGACTTTGGTCACTTTTTAAAATAACTTTAGCCAGAGATGAAGATGGGATGAGGAGCCAATCATGGAAAGTTATCAGGGAAAGCACAAGTAAACAAAATATGAATGCTTTGCAGATTTAAGTTGTGCCTTCTCCACTGCTCAGCGTTAAAGAAATTTGGTCTAACCTGCACAGTTAGACCATATAATCTCTATCTGGCTTTCATATAATCTTCATATATGAAGATTTTCCTTCATATAATCTCTATCTGGCTTTCAGAATCCCTCTTATAAAAGGATCCTTATGCCACAGCTGTGTGTTTTGAAGTGGCAAATTTTGCTTCCCTACAATAACTCGTATATATGGTCTTTTTTGCAGTTTTCTTTGAATGTTGTTAGTCTTTGAACCATAAATTAGTGTGGTTTCAAGAAGGTATAAAGGAAATTCATGTATTTCATCTACTGTTTTAGCAATGTACATTTTGAGTGTAACCAAAATGCCCTTTGAAAACACTGCAGCAATTTACACCTCTAAAATGTGTGCCCAGCTATACCTTTGTTCAACTAACACATTTGTCAACAGCATGTAAATCAAACTTCTTCATCCTTACCAGTTTACTGCTAAATATTATGCTTCTTAAGAGTAAGACATATGTTGTGCCTGCTTTTGTTTCCAATGCAAAATGTTTGGTAAAGAAACATCTGCAGGTAAGAACATGGACTGAAAGTTCAACCATAACAATCTTCATAACTTGTTTGCTTTGTGCATGCTATGGCTATAATGTGTTGACATCTGGGAAGCCACTCTTAAAATGGAGTTAGGGAACCAGTAGAGATAAATCCCATTTTTTTTAATCCCATTGAACACAAAGACATTTGGGTTGGGCTAAATGCAATTGCCTGAAGGAACCATCTAGCATGCAGCTGTTTAAAAAATCCTTCAGACCACAAAGATGCAATGATTTATTTTATTTTACTTTTTCCCTATTGAATAGAATTGGTGGCCAATTCTATATACGTATGAATGATTTACCTTGTGAATACTAATTAACTTCTTTGTCCCATAAAAATAAATCTTCTTGCCCCTCCTAAAACCTCACATTTTAGGTTTTCTTCCTGAATCTGTGTGACACAGTTTGCAATTTTGGGGTCCTAAATGCTTTGATTTGCTTTTTAATTGCCTCCCAGATTTTGGGTTGACATACCAGCTCTCTAGATCTCTATATAACAACAAGAGTTCACTGTTACATTCTCCTTTAACATTACAAGCACAATGAGTGCTTGCATTAGTTCACTAGCGCTACAACAAAAAGCACAACAAACTGGGTAGCTTAAACAATGAATATATATTATCTCACAGCTCTGGAGAAGCTATGATACAGGAGCAATTTCAGTTCCTTCTGAAGACCGTGAGGGAAGGATGGGTTCACGCCTCTTCTCTAGCTCCAGTGGACTGACAAGCAGCTTTGCATTCCTTAACTTAGAGGTACATCATCCGGGTCTCAGACTTCATCATCCCATTGCATTCTCCCTCAGTGCATGTCTTTTAAGTTCCCTGACTTTAAAAGAATGCCAATCATATTGGGTGAAGATCTTCCCTGGTGATTTCATTTTAACTTGGCTACTTGGTAAAGACTCTTTCTTTCAATAAGGTCACATTCCGAAGAAACTGGGAAAGGAGGTGGCAGAAGGGATAGGTGTCTAGGACTTCAACATTGATTCTGAGGGACATAATTCAACCCATAAAAGAGCTCTCAGTGAGTGCGCAAAAATATTTGATAATTGTCTTGAAACCTAATATTTATAAATAAATGCAAAATACCATGGAACGAAACACAGAAACTAAAATTCTGCACGTGTGTGTGTGTGTGTGTGTGTGTGTGTGTGTGTGTGTGTCTGTCTGTCTGTCTGTCTGTGTGTGTCTATGTAGAGTTAGGGGAAGAGAGAAAATGAAGCAGAAATGGCAACAATGGAGCAAAACAAAGCAAGGTAGTCATCAGAAACTCAGTCATTCAATAAGCAAGCATCTAAGGAGAGCAGTGACAGGTCTTGATTGTTGGTTAATTGAAGGTGGGGTAGTTGTAACACGGAAGCTGGATGACATAGAGGCTTCCAGAACAAAGGAACATGATTACTTTTTGGAAGCAGTCCCAACGTGATGGTCCTGAGCTGCAGAGAAATGCTGCTCTTCATAACATCTCAGGTCCTAAGAGTTTTCCAAGATATTTTCATCATGTGCATAGTAAAAGTTGGATTTCTCATGTCTGTTTTATAGCTGGCAGTAAGAATAAAGGAATCTGAAGAAAGCATGCCAATGAATTAAATTCCAGACCCCAAGTAGGGACACATCACTTCTCACATTCCGCTGGTGAAAACTATTTCCACTGCAATACTTAACCGCAAGGGAGGCTGTAAAATACAGCCTAGTTGTGCACCATGGACTAACAGTAGATTACAAACAGCAATCTGCATGGACAACTAGCAGTCACCACCATATTCCTTACAGGACTTAAAATGACAGAAATAAAAAGACTTTTCTAGTAGGAATGTATTCATTGTCTACCATCAAAGAGTTTATAATGTTATTAGGAAGGAAAGAATTAATGTAAATTTCTTTCACTGGGCTATAATAATATGTCAATCTATGTGGCAAAGACTGCAAGTACAATCAGCATGAGAAAAAAAAATTGTATGAGATTGAACCCAAAGAATCAGAGGTTTATGATCACATTATTATTGTCATTAATAATCATCTTCTGCCTGCTGACTTTTCTCACTTGCACATGGTGATAACCATTATCATCAGTAACAATTTCACATAGAACACAATTTATATCACCTTGTTTACATTCTAATTATATTAGATGACAATAGATCCCATAATTACCTACCAATTAGCTTAATAATTACTTAATTCAACACCTAGAGAAACCTGGTTATAGCATTTGTTTCTACAGTGTCTTTTTCATAAAGGTGTGACCACTGCTGTAAAACTAGAGAATAAATTATCAAGTATCTTGAAAATGAGCTGTAAAGAAATTACTGTTAACACATAGCTAACAAAAACATTATAATCACCTCAATTTACAAATTAACCTGAAACTAAATAGAGTCTCCAGTTTTCAAAAGATGAGTAAAGTCTATTGAAAAATCAACAGAACATTCTGAAAAGTTTCAGAGCATTTTATAAACATCTATTTTCCTAAATATCACATTGAATTCTAAGAGTAAAGGTATGACAAGTTTTTGCCTGTTTTTGATAGTCTCAGAGGTGTAAATAATTACTAATCCATAGGGTCTTTCCAATACATTTTTGTTTTCAGATAGGGAATTAGTTATGCTAAATACTAGCAAGACCTGGGGTTTTATGACAAGCTGAACAAATCAGAATAAGTTTTCTTTAATTTTATAAGCCCTCAGCTAAATTATTTCACTAAATAAAGTGCATTATAAAGCAAAATTTGCATTTTTATGCATGGGTAAAAATTTTCAGCTTTTGCATATATGATATATATGGATTTATGAAGAACTTTTAGAGAAATATTTTTGTTTCCATTGTGGTAGTGTACCTGATTTCAACCTCTGTGCACAAACAAAAGTACTTATTGGACAAATCATTTCCAAGACAGTCAAGAAGTTAAAACAAGTACCACAGACTTAAAATATTGGCTTCTTTGCCATGTCATGATTACTGGGACATTTGCTCCTACCATCAGAGCATTTCACTGTGGGAAAGAGGTCGTGTTCTAAAGGAACATATTCAGCAGAGACAAGAGCGGGGGGAAGAACCATTCAAGCAATGGGAAATACCAGGAGAAATCATCAACTAATGTTAGCAGCTATGTCTGGAAAGAATTATGTCCTTAATCTATTTTGCTGCAGTGTACAACTTGAACCACAGCTTACGTGAACTGTTCACATTACGGTAAGAGACAGTAAGAATCTGGACTGAGGGGGCTTTTGCAGGAAATAGAGGTCAGATTATTTCCACAGAAGGACTTTGGTGAAGGCACAGGAAGGGCTAAAAGAAATGTTGAGGTACCCAGGGGCCAGCTAGATAGGAAATGTTATTACTTCAGGGGCTGCCATCACCAGGAGAAATCCTCAGAGAAATCCCTGACCGGAGGTGTAATTTTAGCCAGTTTCCCTCTCATTTCTTTAGTTATTAAATCTAGTAACAATTAAATCTGGGTGAAGATCTACCTAATGCAACCAATGAACAACAAAAGAGTAAGATTTGTTCCACTAAGGATTTGATTTGATCCAGTAAGGATCAAACCTAAATTGATTTAGGTTTTCTTTCTCATACACCCATTCTTCTATCTCCTCACCTCCCACTCATGCCCAGGAAATAGTATATCTAATTTAAGGTCTACTTAATGAGATAAATTAATAAGGAATCTTAAAGGAATAAGATTATATCCAGTGGAACTGACTCGTGTTATTTTAAATTCTCCACTTACCTCAAGAATCAACTTTTATCCTACTGGGAGCAATACTGGCCCAACCGAGAATACATATCGAAGAAGGAGGCAGTTGTCACCAGAACTGAAACTAGAAGCAGGGTTTGGAAGATTCCCCCTCTCCTCTTCCCCCTGCCCTTCAAACAGAGGACTCTGCCACCTCGTCTGAGGGGGTCAATGTCCTGGTACAGAGGGAGACAGTGCAAGGCAGAATGTGAAGATCTAGAGAGTGAAAAAAGAAGCTAAGAAAGAGTTTCTCACATTATTTAAAACTCACATGAAGCAAAAATCTCTTAGTAGGAAACTTTGTGTGTCTTGATAAGAAGGACCTTTGTCCTCTCCTCTCTGTGTAAGTTTGAGGACTATTTTCAAATTCTCTGCACCTTAGAGAGTAAAAGGAGGCTATTAATATCCACTTCTGGCAGCTGTTTTGAGGATAAATGAAAATAACGTACATGGGACACTTAGCAATGTGAATGGCTGGATAAATAATCGCTCACTGAATTCGAGAACATTTGTCATCTGCTCCTATTTCCTTTCGTTCAGAAGTGCCAAGCACTTACCCAGTGGTGCCCTGTGCTCAGAGCAGGGCAGACAGTGTAAACAAGATGGAGACTCTGCCGTGCCAAGCTTGCAGTCAGGTGGAAGGGCAGAGAGAGGAAGCCATCTTCTTCAAAATGTCAAAACACCATCAGGATACTCGAAGGAAATATGTGGACAAGGGAATGGCCCTGAGTACAAGAGATGAAAACAGATAGCCTAGTATCCACTAGGATCTATGCAACACTCTCTGAGTAGTTTAGGTTCGTGTTGAAGATGACAGCACAAAATCCTTGAGTCAATTGCTTTGCAGGTTGGTATCTTCGTTCCAGAGGATAACGTTAAGTGCTTCCAATTTCTGCAAAGCTGGTGATGCAGAAAATGTCGCTCTAGTTAGCTCTCTAACCCTGTGTTCGTCACTGTCAAAGCAAAAGGGTCACAGTATTTACTTCAGAGGACTGTCGATGGTTGAATGAAAAAAACAAAAACAAAAAAGCATATGAAACAAGTTAGTATGCAGCCCGATTCAGTAAGTGCTTAATGCAGTCAAGCTATCGAAATGTATTTCTCTTGAGGTACTGAGTCATTATTGAAAGCAGGCAATCAGAAAATGAGAATTGTACCTGGCCTTGGCAATCAGAAAACAGGAATCACACTTGCCTAGTACTCCAGCTATGGAGGCTGGAATCAGAGAAAGAGGACTGACTCAGCAGATTCATATCCAAAGGTTGAGTACCCTAACAGGGAGTTAAGGGTGCATGCACACTTTACATAGTTCCGGGTGGGCCATCATTGGTGGTAGTACATGGTCTGATATGACAGAAGATGGAATGAGGAAGATTTGGCGAAACTGGGCTGCATACCAGTAAACTGAGTCAATAAGTCATGGGTTGTTTTTCTAGACTTGTTTTTCTAGAGCGCAGGCTGTATTTCTTAAGTTACTGTGCGTCAGCATACTTTATCATACTTTCACCTATCATCATACTTCATTATGACCTTGTGTACAAACTTAAACTTACCTAACTTTTTCATGTTTAACATAGAAATGATTTTTAAATGCTCATACCATCTCAGTAAAATTTTCCAAGCTAATGAGAGACTATATCAAATTTATCTAGAAAATGGTTCAGCAAAAATTTAGATATGATTATATTTTAATTTTTGTTTAGTTAAGATTTATTAACCATCTCTACCCCCACCTCTTTGTGAAATCTAAATTTCTATTCCAAGATTCTATCTTAGCATAAACCTTAAAGAAATAATGTTTATGATACATGATATGTTTAAGCATCTGAAGCAACTTTCCTGATTAGGGCATAAGAGATGCTTAAAGTCTGCTTCACGTTCAAAAAGGGACAGAAAATAGATTCAATATGGAAAATATTTTAAGTCAAAAAAATTTCAGCCCTTGAAAACAAACTTTTAAAGCCAACAACATAAAATAAAGCAAAACTGGGGCAAGGAGCAACTATATACAAAAATACAAATTTTCCAAGAAACTGCTACCTATCGTGGAAAACTGGATCTCTAAGACAGTTTCTGTTAAGTATTCCAGTTAAACAGCAGTTAGTTTCATATCACTAGAGGGTTTAGTCTTCTTTTGCAAAACCTTTTGGGAGTTACTACCCTTTAATGAGAAAAAAAAATAAGATTTTTAAAGAAGCTAATGAATAGGTTAAGACTTTTTAAGTTGCTGATTAAATAATAAAGTAACTTAAAGTATAAGCAGAATGCTTATTAAGTAGAAACCAGTCAGCTTCCCAGGCATAATTTAAAGGCTTTATCAAGGCGTTTCTCCCTGCTTGCAGGCACCCCATCAATTCTAGACAAATTGCTCAGACATTCTAGCCACAGAAGGCCACCCATGGGCCAGTTTATTTTTCCTTCTCACACCTGTGCTCCACAAGCAGCAGCTTTGCGAGCTTGGCTGTTTTCAAAGGAAGAAGATGGGAAGGATTTCAGGCCAAAAAATTAAATCAAGATAAGGAACAAAAACTACAGTAATTTGTCTCCATCTAACCTAAAAACAAAAGGCCAGGAAACAGTAAAAGATTACTAGAGGCTCTCAGACCAGAAAGTTCCAAAGTTCACCTAGTCAGTTGCCTCCTCTCAAACAGAACCAAGAGATTAAAAACAGGATAAAAGCCAAAGGTTTCTGGAAAAGGGCTTACCTACTTCTGCACATAACCCTGAGGGTCAAAAAACTTATTTCTTATCAGAGATCAGATATTTTTTCAATAGTCAAGGGATTTGGCTTAGGAGCATTGTCTGTAATGCATCTTTCATCTTAAAAGAAACTCCCTTTGCACTTGGAGAAGAATTCCCTTTTAAAATCTAACCCTTACATTGGTTTAATTTCAATCTCTTCTAAATGATGGTATCTGACAAATTCTTTTTGCGCAGGATCATAATCTTCATCACAGATGAAGTCAATTTAATTCAGATGTGTTGATGCGCTCATTAACCTTTCAGAATGACAAGCCATCCAACTAACACACACAAATACGTGTGCTTCTTTTTGCTCCTGTAAGCTTAAGCTGTCCAACAACTGAGAAAGTCTTACTGCCATAGCAATTCGAGGAAGGAACATGACAAGTTCCTAACTGAAGATTTCTTCTGTAGCTGATACAAACATGCCACCATATGAACACAACTTTCATAGGAGTCATGGGTGTAAACGAATCTACTGCCATGCTTCCTCATAGAAAAATGAAGAAATAAGGACACCTTGTGTATGTTGCTGCCACTCGGGAGAAAGTCTTTGAAACAAATTCAGAAGGCAAGACAAGAAAACGGAATGAAGAACTACACCTTTTAATCAATTTTCAAAAACAAATTCTTGAGGCATAATTTACATACCATCCATTTACCCCTTAGAAGTGTGGAACTCAATGGTTTTTAAGTAAACTGGCTGACTTGTACAGTCAACACCACAATCCAGCATTAGAACATTCGTTTCCATCAGCCCCAGAAGACCAGAAAACTTCTTGTGCCAACAGTAAATCCCTGTTCGTAGCACCAGCCCCAAACACCAGTGAATGCACTTCCAATCTCATCGAAATTTCCTCTCCAAATCAGAACAACAGAAGAAAAAAAAAAAATCCAAGGATATAGCCTATAAATAAAAGATAGTAGTGACTGAAGAACCCACTCTATCAAAATAGTCTTTGAGATTTTTGAGGGAAAGCTGGGGGTGACTGAGTATCAGTTGGAGTCTTCTGCTTAAAACTAAGTCAGTGTAGACTTCCAGATGCAGTCATCTCTCTGGTTAGATAACAGACTTAGGTAGTGACAAGGGATTTGGATAATGAGAGTACTGTAGTCCAGTTTTGTTATCTTAACTAAGACTATCTCATCTCCAAAGTTTACCAAAAAAAAAAAAAAAAAAAAAAAAAAAAAAAAAAAAAAAAAAAAAAAAAAAAAAAAAAAAACAAAAAACCACACTGTCAAGTAAAAAGGTAACCTATTAAGTGTTCTTATTAAATTCAGGAGCATATTTTTGCTTAAATGACATCAGCAATATACCATTTCCTTTATGAGTTGGAAATACATAAGTGTGCTCTGAAATATAGGCTGGACTTTTTCCTCCCAAGCTCTCATATGTATATTATTCTAATATATTTTGAGTACAGTAAATATATTAAATTAGCATATTTTGAGTGGACAAAATACTTTTCTAACCACTTACTTCCCACTCCCAAGAATACATGTATTTTAAGAAAGCTAAAACTTTCGGTTTTTCTCGCTGACATCCTGATTTCCAGGTATTCTTTCCTTTGGAGGGAACACTTCCCAGGAACACACGGCTTCCCAGAAATGTACTAGGAATTTTACAAGGGGTCCTTTTATATTTGAAAGAGAAAACTGTTTCATCAAGTGATGATGAGAAATTAGAAGAAAAAAAAAACAATCTAACCCAGACAGGAGTCTATATTCGGACAAATTCATGATCCTCTTCTAACATGAAATATTGGTCACAAAGATTCCTCAAGAAGTTATTTTACACTTCATGCAGGAAACTGATATTTGCTGTGGTTTTTTTTTTTTTTTTTTCCAACTCCCTGCGTTAATAAAGGCAAATGTTAGTTTTGTGCTTTTGATGTGTTGGACATTTTATAGACCAGGGGGCTCAAATTACTCATGGCAGTTGCTGATCATAGACCTTTTGGAGCAACCAAGTAGTGGCATAAGAAAGAAATATATGTTGTTGGTAGTTTTCATTAGTTTCTCCAAAGCAGAAGGGAGGCCTGCCTAACTGGAAACAAAGCTTTGAGCTTGGGCCTCTCAGGAGCTCCTGGAGCTGCAGTCTCACTTGGAAGAAGATCTCTTCAAAAACAGGGCTGACTTGTGTTTTGTCTGAAAAGCAACCGAGCTGAGGAGTCGCTCAAAGCTCAGAACTTCTCAGGTCCCATCTCGACCCGCTGCGTTTGAGAGGGGGAGACGGCCCATCGGAAGCGCTAACTGTCCACATTCTTGGACAATCCAACAATTGAAATCTTTCCTAAAAACCTGGCAGCGGGACTTGGAGGAGGGGAAACGCGGATGAACTAACGTCTGCAGGAGAAAAACCTATGAAAAAGCAAGGGGGAAGACGGCGGGGAGGGGGAAACCGTCCAGGGCCTCAGCTCAGCCGAGGTCTTTGCAGGGCGGCGTGCAAGCGATGCGGAGGACGCGGCCCTCGACGCCAGGCTCTCTCCCTGTGCCCGGTCCACCGGGACTTGGCAGGAGAGGGAGGGCTTTGGGGCTATCTTC